>JAPYZU010000650.1:0-10841 GCA_030523005.1 Tryphoninae sp. B BG-2022a
TTTTATCTTAACAAAGTCAAAGATTCAACGATAATCGTCCGAACAAATCTTAACTCATCTCATGTATCGATGGGAAAACTGTATTTCTTCTTTCTTCTTCTTCTTCTCTTTGTTCGTTGTCGCTCATACGTGAGATCATATTTTTATACATTGTCACGACTGCGGTAACGATCGATCTCTCGCTTTCTCATTATAATTGTAAATTGGCTCTAGCGAATAATCTCTGTATATAATTTACGACACGTAGAAAGCAACGCGGGCTCGTAAACATCCGAGGAGTTCGCAATTCTCGGATCTATACGAGCAAGAGAAACACGCGAGGCGTAAAAAATCGAATTGCCAATTTGCGAATGCCCCAGACTCGGGCCGTTATTTTCTTGTTCCGAGTTCACATCGCTAATTCGAAAGAAGAAAAATCTCATTATCTACGCGCCCCCGGTGTTCTCGATTACTCCTCCAAGTAATAAATATTTTACGAGCAGCCCGCTTCTTTAACCAACGATTTTTCAATAGATCAAAACTCGCTTGTTTACACGAACTTTTTATTTATACGCTCGATCGAAGTTCCTTCGTCGATCACGAGGGAACAAAATCTTCCAGCGTTAAGAACCGACAACACGGTTTGTTCCCTATCTTTATTTATTTCCTCGATAGCTTCTTCGTCGAAGAAGAAAATATTGTGACTTTTTTGTTCTACTTTTTTCTGCGAGGAAAAAAATATTTTGTATTGTTTTCATTTTTGTTTTGTATAATATGTCTGGTCGATCGAATCGATGGCCTTACGTGGGGTCTGGTCAATGCATCGGGTCAGGGATCGATGCAAACAAGACAGAGGTCATATCGCATTTATACCAATTATTACCAAGTAACTATAAATAATTCGCTTAAACAAAAAAGAATTTCGACCGTACAGCGATAAGAAGTGATTCATTGTTTTATGGAAAATATCTCGATTTACATTTTTCTCTTTTTCGCTGCTTCGTCTCTCTCGCTTCTTCCTCCCACTTTGCATTTATCACGTTGTGAGGTACGCGAAGAAACTGCTGTTCTTTCGCTACCACGGTTCGTTAACCCCATCGATTCGCTTCGATACCGTTTTAATTAATTCAATTACGAAACAATTCATTCCATTTCTATAAACGAATCTTTTTTTCGTTTTATTTCTTCTTCTCACTATTCGACAAAATATTCTCGTATCGACTCGAAGATTACCACGCACCCTTTGGGCATCAAATTTTATTATTCGATATTATATATTTCTTTAATTATATTCCTCGATTACGTGTTTTCTTATTGAAACGAATTGTTTAATTAGTTTGAAAATGAATTTGTAACGAGCCGAGGGAAAAGCTTGTATTTCATAGTTACTATACAAACATGGACTTTGCTACTACGAGTGAAAAAAGGAAATTCAATGTCGAACGTTGTAACAAGCTGATTAATATAAATGTTTGTCTTTTGGTAGACGCCAGTAAAATTCCAACCGGACTCTGGCTATGATTAAATTCATTCTTTTTCTTCCACAATGATTAACAAACACTTAAGTAGCACATTGTTTATTAATAAGTTATCATCAATATTTACATAAACGTTAAAATTATGTAACAATTAATCTAACAATTTTCCTCGTTCTCGTTGATTTCCTTCAACCCTTAGAGAATCCTCAAAGTAACGATGTATCGTCAAAGTTTTGTCGCACTGTTCCATAAGAGACGAGAGAGGGAGATTTTTAAGTCTCACCGCGAGATTTGCTCTCCATAGACAGTATCACTTTTGTTCGACTCGCGGGTGAAGTTGGACGGGGATGTTATCTTCGTATCCTGAATCGCGACCCGAAGTAGCAGCTTCGCGGTTTCCTCGAGTATAAACAGCGCGTGTAAAATCGAAGCAAGAATTTCGATAAGCCCGAAAGTTGAAAAGCGTGATTTCTTCTTGCAAAATTGCTAAGAAAGTGCTATATCGTAGTTCGAGTCTAAAGAAAAGAGTAAAAATGTGATAAAGTTGTTTTTCTTCTTTTTTTTGGGGGGGGTAGAGAATATTTTGTATTTCCCAGTGGCAAAACAAAATGTGAAGTTAGGGATGATGATCCAAGGTAGTTTTGAAGCAGATAATGAAATTGAAGAGAGTATGGAGAGTGTGAGACGAAATGTATTTTAGAAATTAATTCGTTATCACATGCAAAGTCTCTTAACGTTTACAAACATTTTAAAACATTTTTCGTTATAATAGCCAACCTCTGACTTCTCAAGACCCGTGTATCTCTTTCTTGAACCTTTGGTATTTATATTATACCGGTGGGCCAATGCAATTGTTAAAACAAAAATTGAAAACATCATTATCGTTAAGAGTGAAAGATGCGACAGTTCAAGTCACCTCTGTAGTGATAGCGAGATGCATGCATTGAAGTCTCTCGACCCAAGAGTTCGACCACCTGTTCCAAACACGTTCTTAATATTTGCATTCATAAAATTATTCAATTATCCAAAAATCCTCGAGTCGATTAATTTTGTCAGTTTCTAATTTATGTTATCAATAGCATAAATTTTTTGCAAATTTGTTCCAATTTCATTTCACGATTGGTTTAATCGTATTGTCAGCTTGTGTTCATTCTGATCTTCTTCAAACTGGTTTGAACAACGATGAAGAAATATAATATTGTCAAGAGTTCACAGACTTTGATCTATTTTTGTTTCAATGTGTCGCAAGATTGAGGAAAACAGTTACACTGTCTATTGGTCATTGTACTTCTGTATCGTTTATAAAATTATATAATATAGAACGTTACGATTCAATTAACTGGCGTACTCTGCCCTCGGCGTATCGTTGAAGCTAACGACGTAACAAGAAAAAAAAGAAGAAAAGAAGTATTCTCTATCGACTGGAGAGTTTAGAGAAAAGTGTCACTGGAAATTTCTTTCTCTACATTTGCAAATGTGAGGAACTAGTTGTGGACAAGAAAACAATGTCCGGGTGGATATATGGATTTCAAGGTCGATCCAGTTATCTTGGATTCAAAGGCTGGTCTTGACGATCCGCTGTATAAGGTCATTTTCTTTTGCCTCGTTGTTAAGTCGTTTGGATCATCGAAGAGTACACTCCCATTTAGAAATCTACTCTGATATGGTATTGAGAATCGTGATGGATTTTCCATGCTGTTCAATGGTTCTTCAATCTCTTTCCTAACTGTAAATAACAATATTAATTTTGTTAACTTAATATCGTTTTGTTACAGATTCTTGAGCCGAGATGCTGTCTTTCCAAACCATCAACTTGGTCGTTCTGCTGTTGGCCATTCTACCCTTGTAAGTTCATTATTGCTACTTCAAAGTGAAACAGAACTTTCACTTTTTGTTCATTTATATTCATCCCTTGAAATCTATTTTTGCCATTTGACACTATTATTGTAATGAACAATCATATCTTGTGCCCACAGGTGCCTATCGCATCCGTCGATAAGGACTCGGGAATCGGAGAGGCGTGAATGTCGAGGATGTGGAAACGAGTGTGAAAAGTGTGTCTATGGAGTCGTTATATCACCTTTCTGTGGAGTAGTGGAATGTCGTAAGGTAATTTGCATAATGACGAATCGACTGGATAATTTTCATCGATACTGGATCAAAATTGGAATTATTGATAGAAACAATTGCTTGGAAAAAGCTCATAGCATTGCTCAAATTTTCTGGGTTTGTTGTAAAACATTGTTCTTGATTTTAGGGACCAAACGAACGTTGCGGAGGATATAACAACGTAAAGGGTGTTTGCGGTGAGGGAATGCTGTGCCAATGTGAAAGATGCACCGGTTGCAGCATCGACACACTTAAGTGTTCCGATCAGAACTTGGACGAGCCATGCCGACCCCGTGACGATCATATGAACGGATACTGGGATCCCCAGCGCAACAACTGGTTCACTCTCGTCAAGTAAAGGAACAACAAAAAAGACCATGAAGAAACAAACATAAAACCCGTAACGGCCTATACATTAACATTATGGCAACTATCCCGACACACAACCGTAATTCTCCGATAGAAAAATGAGTCAGCTTTCATAAAAGAAAAAAAAAAGATAACAGCAAGGAGTTTGAATATACGCGTTCGTTTATCGTTGAATTATATTTGTTTATCATTACGTTCGAGATAAGATCAATTGCATTTTACTTGTTTACACGTGCAACAATGTGATTACGATGAGATATTTTAGACTGCATTTATTTATATAATCGAATGGATAATAGGTGAGAAACGCAGCGACGATCAATTTGTGAAACTCGTGCGTTCCTTTCGCGGTATTAAACAAATTCAGTATTTCGTCTCGAGGAACATTTTCCATAGTTACGAATCACGTGTCACTGTAATGTCAGGTAGATTTCTAACGCTAGTCAATCAAGAGATACACTCTCATCGTTCCAACCGGACTGGTTCATATCGGATGCAAGAAATTGCTTTCATTTATAAATTTCTTTGTTTGTTTTTTTTTTCTTTTAATTAATTTACTGATAATTCTATTGTTAGAACTTGATTTCGGCATTATGTGCAAAGATCATTGCTGTACACTTAGCAGAGATACGTAATATTAAGTATAGGTATGAAGAGAGAAACAAACGTATGCGAAATTCGAGCGAATGAGTGGAGTTGTATCGATGAGTGATGTGTATATGAGAATACTTTGCCGAAAGACGACAATGCAACGATCTTGTATATTTTGTCATTTTAAGTGAATTTTGTTTCAGCTTTTATGAGTTTTAGCGAGAACCTTAAATAATAAATAATGATTATATCATGAGCAATGTATTTTATTTCAAAATCTGAAAGCCCTTTAACCCTTTGAGACCCAGAGTACTTTCAAGCTTATGTGGTCCACAGACGAATAGGCTGACGCATATATGCGTCCTTCGAGCTTAAAGGATGAAAATCAGTTTTTCAGCTGTTAAAACCTTTGCAAGCATTTAAACTCTCTTATTTTTCTGGTCTTGTACAACAGATAATGGCCCTAAAACTAGCCAATAGAAAAACAGTGTGGTTTTCCAGTTTTTGCTTCTGATTCATTCCAGGATCTCCTGACAAAATTAAAGGCATGGACTGGGATTGAATAAACCAGCAGTAATCTCGGTACGTGAAAATATACGTGTATATAATATAGTTTGCAGTGATACGTTTTTGTTTTTGTACATTTTTCGACATTGATCATTTACATTAGTATCATGTATCGGCTGTCAATGAGACTGTAGAGAACAAGGACTGGTCGCTGCTTCTCATTACGGCTTTCTCTCATCTCCTCGCAAATCTGTTTTATGTACTTCTTGTGTCGAGGATGCCTTGAAAAGAAAATGAAATATTGATTAAATATGAATTTTAGTTTAGAAAGAGTACGAGGTCAATGATGATTTTTACACTCACTTGTCTATAACTAACTGTATGCTCTTCTCGAAATCTTGTTCCTTCTCATCGATCTCTAGTAGGCTTATCATCGTTCTGATGACGTTCATTTCGAGAAAAACTGCAAATACCTCAATTGGAACTTTGTAAGATATTCTCTGAAGGCACGAGGTCATTTGGGCGAGCATGGTATTTTTGAAGCTTCTTCTGCCACTGCCCGATATCTTATCTCTCTCAGAAAGTACAAAATTAATGTTAACGTTAATGGGATTGTTAGAAGTTACGGGTGTCTCGTTGTTCGCACTAACTTTGCTCTCAGATCTGTTTAATACAGGCAATTGATTTTCCGTTTGCCTTTGTAAATAGTCCACTATATCGTTGATATTTATCTTGCGTTCTTGAAATCTATCGCGTTCCCACGTTTGCACACGCAAACTACCTTTTTCTCCACATTTTAACATAATCACGTGAATTATAGAATTTTCACGACAATACTCGGAAACCTCTTGAGTCGTGGACAGATCCAAGGTGATAACTCTCAATCCGAGGGTCCACAATTCACGTAGAATATCGGCCATTTCTTTCTCTCGTTTAGGCAATCCATCGACACAGCATACCGCTACGTCCATGCCAAATTTCGTCTCTAAAATATCCTTCGTTGTCTCGCTTACAGCGGCTACCAATTTGTCCAGCGATATGCTTATACCAGCTCCGCACTGCTTTACCTCGCTGCTCGCTAAGCCAGTTCGCTCGAGAACTTGACGAAACGACATAAGCATCTTGTCATAACGTCCTCCAGCCGCTATCACCTCCTGCCCACCTCTTCTTCGTCGTCGCTTTGACTCACACGTTATTTGATAAGTAACACCGCTGTGTTGTTGAGTATTATGCACGAGAAGTGGCACCACCGCCATCGGCCACTGTAAACAAAAACATTGAGTTAGTTAAAAAAATTGAAATTTTATTATAAATATCCAATCAATCTCATAGTCAAACCTTACTTTAACGCCCAAAGCTTCCGCATTCCCTATCACAATCTCCATCTCCCTCAATCCCTCTTTCGCCAATGCTGCTGCATCGCCCTTGCGACGCGTTATCGTTCGAAGCACACTTGCTATCTTTCCCACTGAACTCTCAGTCTCGAACAAATTGAAAAGCGTTTCCATCGCTTGATCGGTCAGGCACAAGCTGATGAGATGAGTTTGAACTTGAAACTTGGAGAATTTACCGTCTCTCGCGTCGCAAAGTATCGAATATATATCCTGATACTTTTCACGTTCGATACCGCAATACATGAGTACAGCGTGTAACAATGACGTATGATTTAGGCGAACGGTGAAATTTCGGTCTCGCAGTTCGGGAATCTCGCTGAATATCTCCCACGCTATGCAAATTAATTCAGCTTCCATCATAAGATTCTTGGCCGTAGGACTTAGAATATCAAATGCACATTCATAAAGTTCACGGGGATGAAATCCGTGTACCTGCACGATTAATGGAGAAGTAGAAGATTTATTAAATGATATTCAGCGAACTTGAATAAATTCTTGTTAATTACCTTTTTTTCTCGATATACACGCTCGATCGCGTATCTTCGAAGATTCGTAATATTATTCCAAACGGCGTAACGAGCAAACGGAGCCCGAAGATCGTGTGGTATCGATACAACGCTACCGGTACGAGTCATCAGTTTCACGCACGAGTCTGTAGCGTTGTAAAGTTGGCCGGATTTTGGCATTAGCAAAGGTGTTGCGAGATTCACACCTCCATGACGACGGAAAACTTCGAGGACTTTGGTTTTAACGTATTCCTGAAGATATTGACTCTTGGCCGACAGTGAATTCACTATTCCTCTAGATGGTAAATTCATGTCGTACGTAATATCTTCGGCGGGTGTCACTTGTTGATCGAAGCAACAGGCTACCAGATACTTGTAGGCTTTGCTCTGACTGTGCGATAATGTGTGACGCACCATTTCCTGAAGTTCGGCTTCTTCTAATTGAGGTGGTGGTAGATATTCTGAAGCTAACAACTCCTGTGACGTTGGACGTTGACTTGGATCGTGATTCAATAACCATCTGCCGAAGATTTGTGATTAATGTCATAAGAATAAAAATGGTTAATCAAATTGATTTTTTAATTGATTACCGTAGAAGATGAACTTGATGAGGCATCTCGACTTCTGTAATCTCTGGAGGTAGAATAATCTCTTTAGACCTCAAATTTAAAAGAATCTTTACCCGTTCCATTCCAGTAGTTAACGGCTTGTAACACATTTCGAAAAGTATTATGCCAAGACTGTAGATATCGACTTTTTGATTGTAGATTGCCTTTGCTGTTTTGGCGCTGAGTTCCGGTGCAACGTAAAGTGCGGTACCAACTTGTCCGGTTAACGAACCGACGTCTTCCATGTCGAAACTCGTTCCTACACGTTTTCATTCAACTCCCATGTATTTCCACAGACGCGAACGAATTTATATGTAAATATTGATGAAAAATAAAAGTAATGAACGTAGTTATACCTTTATCGGTCAATTGGGTCTCCTTCTCAATGTCCATGGTATGAGCCAACGATGATAATATGTTGGTTGTGGCAAGACCAAAATCACCGATCTTCACGTGATCGTTACTATCGAGAAATATATTGACGGGTTTAAGATCACGATGAATCATTCCCTGTTGATGTATGTGGGCTATTCCCTCAACCATTTCCCGAAATAAACGCCAGATGCGTTCCTCATCCTCGTACAATTCATTGTCGATGGCCGTTCTTAGTGTGCTTTTTTCGCAAAATTCCATCTGAATATACATGAATTGTATCTCATTGAGCGATGCACTGTTATTCTTTGCAAGCACCTTCTTTTCAACCGTCTCGCGAGACTCTTGTCCCGAATCCGAAGTTTGCGACGTACCATCTTTCTCAAATTCCACACTGTCTGACGAATCTGACCGCGTTCGCATTCTGGAACTTATTGAATCATTACTTTTTCTACAATGATGAAAAAGGTGTGAAATAATGAAAGAAACGATATGATGAACCCATTCAAGAAAATATGTGTACTATAAGTGAAATGTTAGATTTTGTTTTGACAAGTCAAAGGAATCTTACAGAAAGGCCCAATCCTCGTCACTGTCTGAACCGCTAGAACTATCAACACTGGAGTCCTCTTCGCTGTCAGCAGACTGTACGGCACTGGCACGAGATTCGTGCGAAACGTTCCATTTTACGTCGTGCAACGGTGGTGCAAGCCTCTCTATATCAGCATCCAATCGCTGAAAGTTGACTCGATTCGATGAAGCGGCTCGCGCCGAGCGCAATTATAACGCGATAATTGTATTGTTTCTTTCTTTGTAAATTTAATTTTTGGTTTGTTTTCTAAATTGATTCGAGCGAGCGTAAAATTTTGCGTTGTGGTATTTACATCGACATTCTCGAGACGATCCGTCTTGGTTGTTGGCGTTGCGGCTGGTGTGAAGTTACTGTGTCTCGCTGGATCGTCCAACGTTGCACTTTCGATCCATGAATTGTAATACCTTACAACGTTCTCGTGATTCAATCTCGAAAGTAACTTTACCTCGCGTGTTATTTTACGATTCAACTGACGATTTTTCGGATTCAATTCTATGCGCTTTATGGCATAAACCCCACCGTCCAATTTGTTACGGACTTTGAATACATCACCAAATGCACCTTTTCCCAGCCACTTAAGAATCTCAAATTCGTTCTGAATTCGTGATTGTCCACCGAGAGCCGGGAGATGAAAATGTATATCCGACTCTGGTTCTTCGGGCTCGGAACTGTCTTTTTCCTTATTACGATCGTTACGTGGCAGTAAAATCCCACGATCCAATGGCGTACGAATGAAACAATGCTGTTGCAATTGCTCAGCCGACCAACGAGAACGTTCATTGCTGTTCAGGCATTTGCTCACGAAATCTTTAAAATCAAGCTAAAATCACATTTCAATCACGTTACGTTATTTAGTTCGCCTTCTGAAAATTTTCTAGTAAAGATTGAACTTTTTAAACTTACTGGCATATTTGAATCCCAACCTGTATCATTTTCAGACACAAGCGCACCTCTGAATAACGAGACCAAGAGTATACCGAATCTGTATATATCAGACTTTTTCCCACCTCTTCCTTGTATCGTTGGAAAATCGTGTTCTGCTTTTGCCAAACAACTCGAACGGTATATGTCAGATAGTCGTTTATCAAGCGAATAATCCGACACCTTCACGACTCCCGTACGATCAATGTGTATGCTCGTATCGCGTAAATCACGATGCACGATGTTGTTGTCGTGTAGATATTCCAAAGCTCCGAGCACACCGGACGCAAGATGTCTCAAAATATTAACACCGACTGGAACATTTTCCGACAGGAAAAAAGTGCAGGTCGTTCCCACCTGAAGTATAAGAAAAAAATGAAAGACAAAGGATACATCGAAGCAGCAATACATAATGGGTAACTGTGTGAAAAATAGTCGTACCACGAATTCCTGGAGTATGTAAATAACTATACTATCTTTGTTCTGGAGATATTTCATATTTAAATAATGAACAATATTGGGATGATGAAGTTTATGAAGATGATTGAGTTCTTGTTCAATGCTTCCTATTTGTTTCATTGCATGCTGCAAATCCGTCGTCTCCCCCTCAAGACTGTCACCCGCTGTGCCACATTTCAGAGACCATTCCGTGATCGCTAATAATTCTCCAGTTGTCATATCGACGCCAGCATAAACGATAGAACCTTTTGTACTGTGTCCAAGGCATTTTCCACGATGAACTTGTCTCTCGCCCCTGCTGTTATCGAAGTGGATCAATTTAGTGCCTCGATGTTCGCATAACGAACCATCAGAACTCTCGGACGTACTGACACAACGTCTTCGGGAATAAGTTCGAACACGCTCGTGCGGTGAGGAAGGTATCGATTGTGACAACGTTCGCGATTCCATTGATAAACGAGCAGTATCACGACGATCTCTTAATTCAGCTTTCAGAGCTTCTTGACGCTTCTGTATCTCATCTTGTAGGACCTGCATTAAATTGTCTCAAATTGGTAACAATAATAGATTTATGCTCGTGTTTATAGTTTTTTCATCACACCTGTCTTTCCTTATCCTCTAAGAGCTGTTTTTTTTCCAGTTCACATTGTAATTTTTTTTGACGCCTGGAGACCATCTCTTCGTAAAAACTACTGTAACCAGGCTTGTTATGCTCATGAAGAAATTTCTGAACATGTTGCGCCAGTTCAAATATCATTACTTCCCCTTTCAACTGATCAGCCAGACTTTTTGTTTCCGAAATTAATATGGCTATTTGTTGATTGGACAGTCCAGTACTGTTTTGAAACTGGATCGTGGGTGTTCTAAATGATAAGAAATATATTATTTCCTATTAATTTTTCACAACAGCTGTATTACTGTGAGATACTATTACGGAATGTTGTTACATTGTTGTT
>JAPYZU010000651.1:0-24964 GCA_030523005.1 Tryphoninae sp. B BG-2022a
TATACCATCAACAATTCTCGATTTCACCGCATACAATGTGAAGATCTATTTGGGCGTGAATCTGAGCCGGACCAGACATGCCCTGTTGCGGTGTCAATGTCATCAGAATGTCTAGAGGCTGCCATTTCTTTCTTTGCTTATTTTTTCGTAAATCTTTCAATTCATCCGCGAAAATAGACTGTAAGTAGCAATAATTATTTAATGTTACGATTGCAAAAGAAAAGAGAAACGGTTAAATTATAAAAAAAAGGGGATGTATATGGTTGATGCAACATACCTTCAAAACTTCAAGTTCATTTTCCTGACGATCACGATATGATTCAATATGTGACATCTTGCAATAATGCAAAAACAACAATACTCCACAAAATTAACAAACTAAATTATCGAAAAATAATAACTTTTCTTTAGGTCAAATATAACCTTCGTAGTAACTATGTGTTCGAAAAAAGATGTAAATACATTGTTAATTTAGAATAGACATTTGATGTCCAACAAAATTTCTTGTATTCTACATCGTGATGAATAATTATTCGCTACTGCTCTTTCGTATTGAACTCGTGTACAACTATTGAACAGACGTCCATACTGTTTTCTTGCCCCCCTCGTCAAATCACGATCTGAAGTTAACCGAAGATGTGGTGATTTATCAGTAGGTAGTGGTGCCCATTGAGCATCGTCTAGTAACTTTTATGTGATATAAACTTCAGAGAGTATCCCATGCGTTTAAATTTGGTGGAAACCTTCTAAAAACTTTTCTACTGAATCCTAGCGATTTTCATTGGAATTTTATTCTTGTTAGTTACGATAGGATAAATACAGTGTTACGCCCGAAATTATTTGCGGAATACATTGCAAGAGACGCTCGTGTTGGACCGGAAATTCTATTCTAGGCGCCAAAATAACATTGAACAGTTTCAAGATAACAGATAAACAATCACGCGGCCAAAACGGAATCTCCACCAATGTCAAACATTCATTTCCCGGGCGATTATTATCGCAATAAAACTCTAGAACTTTTCGCGCTATCCTGGTTACAAAAATCGGACCGATGAGACAAAAACACGTGTGTTCATTTCGCAAGTATTCATTAAATTCTTATGAACAACGGATTACTCGTCTGATTATCCTTACGTAGGATAATCGAATGGGTAATCGAACGTTTTTTTTCGCTGTGTTCATATTTCCTTTGCTATATATCGCTGAAGTTAGAAAATAATTCGCAAATACTACGCTCGGGGGGAAAGTTGGCACGAGTGAGCGAGACAGAGAGATTGAGAAAAAGAGAAATAAAAAAAGGCGAAAAAGAGAGACAGGGATAGGCGGAACAAGAGGGTGAGAGAGAGAAAGAATAGAGCAACGACAGAGAGAACACACTAGAGAGGGAAGCGGCCATTTTATGTTAGTATGACGTAGAGGCTGGGTGTAGCACAGCTTCGCGTTAAAACGTTCGTGTTAACTGTGTTTAATAACGCGATACAGAGCCCTTTAGTAATATATCAAACATATTCTGATGCTCGTAACGAGGTAAATGCACGGTGAAAGCGAGGGCAGTGTGATTTGTAAATTAAGCCGCAACCAAGATAAAGGTGGTTAAGGTAAAGTGAGGATACGGAGAACTTGTGTAAGCGGGAGTGAGACATACATAAGCAGATAAGAGAAAGAGTGAGTGCGAGAGGGAGAGAGACAGCGAGCGTGAGAGAGAGAGAGAGAGAGATCGGCGAGGTGAAACAGAGAGCTCGCTAGCATGAGCGAAGAAAGCCATCCCCGTACTCTTTACGTGGGAAATCTCGACGCTTCGGTGTCGGACGAACTATTGTGCGCACTATTTTCACAAATTGGAGCGGTCAAGGGTTCAAAGATAATACGGGAACCGGGAAACGATCCGTATGCTTTCGTCGAATTTACGAATCATCAGTGCGCCGCTACGGCACTTGCCGCCATGAACAAGAGATCGTTTCTCGATCGTGAGATGAAGGTTAACTGGGCCACGAGTCCCGGCAATCAGCCCAAGCTAGACACGAGCAACCATCATCACATATTTGTTGGTGACTTGTCACCAGAAATCGACACCGATACCCTCAAAGAGGCTTTCGCACCTTTCGGCGAAATAAGCAACTGTAGAATCGTACGTGACGCTCAGACAAACAAGAGCAAAGGGTACGCGTTTGTGTCGTTTGTTAAGAAATCTGAGGCAGAGGCTGCGATAACTGCGATGAATGGACAGTGGCTAGGAACGCGTAGCATTAGGACAAATTGGTCCACTAGAAAACCACCGCCTCCAAGATCGGAGAGGCCAAGACACTGCAACCATGGCAAACCCAACTATGATGAGGTATACAAACCTTTATTTTCTTCCTCGTTTTTTCGTCGATTTGTTTTGGCTAGATAAAGGCAAGATCGATCATGTTCAATCACTTAGAAATGAGTTTAATTGAGTGGATACCTTGGCACTCGTATCCAAACAAGTCATAAATATCAGGAGTTGAAGTATTACCAGAGAGTGGAACAAGGAATACAAAGGAAGATCTTATACCGCAGTCTTTATTAAAAATATGTTGACTATTTCTTCAAAATGATTTTCCTCCGATCAGTTTTCATTTTACAAACACTTTGGTTGAGGCACTGAAATAAATATTGTCGTTAAGTTTATCAGTTCTCATAGTGAATTAATATAAACGACTGCTCGAAATATTCTTTAAATAACGAGATTAAAAATAATTCAAAACTATGGATACTCAAAGTCAATACTATAAGTTAGGCCATTGTTTATCAAGTAGTTTATCATCATCGCAGTCTGAGGTTATATTCTTAGTAATTTGGAGATTGCGGTCAAATCAGGAATCATCATACAGTTTTTATCACCAAGAACATTGTAATTTAAGGTGGAAAAGCTGTTACATTTACCCAAAAACATTTACAATATTGTACAAAAACATATTATTACCTTTATTAAAATCTGCTCATCGCTCTAAAATGAAAAACATTCTGATATTGATATCAAAATATAGGTATATAACCAAAGCAGTCCAACAAACTGTACCGTCTACTGCGGTGGTGTTTCGCATGGTATAACGGACGAACTGATAACGAAAACATTCTCGCCTTTTGGTACCATCCAAGATATAAGAGTGTTCAAGGATAAAGGATATGCATTCATCAAATTTACAACTAAGGAGGCTGCCACACATGCAATTGAGGCGATGCATAATACAGACATCAATGGTAGCACTGTTAAATGCTTTTGGGGAAAGGAGAATGGCGATCCAAACAGCGTAGGGCCCAATGCTAACCAGCAGGCTCAGCAGGTATTGAAAGAACTTGTACGAATCGCCAACACATTTCTTTTTCCTTTTATTCCATGCAATGTTTCGCAAGCATCGCAAATCTGTGTAATTATTATTTACAAATTGTCTGGGTACGAACAGTTTTAAGTACAAAACTATTCGCTCCAGCTGTTTCACGAAAATTCCATTGAGTTGCTAATGCAACTCGCTCGTGTAAGATCTTTCGTTTAGTATTGTCATTTATCAAAGATTAACACTAGAAAATCATAGCTAACTGATGCTTTGTCATTCACTGCCATGAAGGTTCGAAATCATTCAAACAATATTCCCAAACACCAATTGCTGAAAATTTTCAATATACAAATATTTTCTTATCAAAACAGGTGACCGCAGGAACTGGACAGTACCCATATGGTTATGGTCAACAAATGACGGGCTATTGGTATCCTCAGGGTTATCCACAAATGCAGAGTCAGTTTTTGCAGCCAGCGGCTCAATATTACAGCCAGTACTATGGCCAACAGCCACAGTACATGAATAACATGAGGATGCAAGCACCAGGAGCAGGAACATGGCAGCCGGGTCAGGCAACGGCAGCGCCTCCAACACCGACGGCACCTTTACAGCCCGGTCAACAGCCGCCCATAGTAGCATACACCATGCCGCAGTATCCAACGCAATGAAAAGTGATTTAAAAAACAATCGAAAAAAGAAAAGAAAATAACAAAGGAAACAACAACAACACACACCCACATATACACAGACACATACACAAACGCGCGCGCACACACACACACACACACACACGCACACAAACATCAGACTGACACCCACACGAGACCATACTAAACACACATACACACAGGATTAAACGATAAAAGCGGAGAATTTACGTACGGATAACATACGACCCAGGGACTGCTTCGAAATCGTTATTTTCACAAAAAAAAGAACAGTTTTTAACACGCGTGACCGCGCTTCGAAGGCTAAAATGTACACAAAAAAACCGAGATTCGCAATGTTCACGCGAGCATTATACAGCATATATAACGGAATATTGGGAATCGACGAAACAAAAAAGAAAACAAAAGAAATCTTGTCCTTACGGTACCTTGTTCCGACGAACACTCTGCATATCTAAATCGCTCGTATTCTTTACCTCACGACAAAACCAAAACAATCTAACGTTGATACTGGGGGAATTAGCGGTCAGTGTCTCGAGCATTGTTTTTCTTTTTCTTCGATTTGTAAGTTTATTCCGATCGTCGGACCACACACGAGACTTCGGGCCCTTCGTTTAGCGATATAAAAACAACAAACAACAAACAAACAAAAATACAATTTTCTCGTTCATCGTTCCTCGAATTACAATTACTTTAACGTTCGTTTCCGCGAAATGAATTTTGTGATTCCGCCTGATTTCCGTCGTTGCGAGATTTTTGTTTCTCCCAACGAGAGCCACTTTGGAGCGAATTTACGTACAAAGAGGCTCGAGCGTTATATCGCAAGGGGGCCCCGTGTGACAACGATTGAACGAATCGATTGCGATGTTGTATTTGATTGTTTTTTTTTCTTTCTTTTTTTTTTTTAACAATTTTTCTTTTTTCCCTATCCGCGCAAACGGAATAACGATTTCTCCTGCATTTCACTGCAATGATTAACGGAGCCGAGGCTTTTCGAAGCGCGACGCATCGTTACTTACACAATGACGCGTTGAATATGCGACGGATTAAGTTTGTTCTATTTATTAATAAACAGTCGAAGTCGATTTGACGCGACGTTGTGACTGTCGTCGGTGGTTCAGACTCGCTCAAATCACCCTCTCGTTCAACCACCGTTATAGTGGAACAATTGGCAAACGAGACGTTGAACTAGGAAAAAAAAATCATCGATTGTTGCGCGTTTGACAAAACAAAAACAATACAAAAAACAAATAGAAACAAATCAATTGATTCTGTAAATCCGGAGATAAGAACGTGATTGAATTGTTAGAATAAAATAAAATGTAAGATTTCTGAAACAGCCAGATCCATTCTTCCACTGGGGAAAAAAACAAACAAACAAAAACAAAGCGAAGAAATTATCCGATTATTAACGTGGGGCAGGATTAGAATTAACGCCAATCGTTTAAGAAACGAAAGTAATCTCTGAATATTTCACTTTACGCCGTTGTACAGAGAAACTAAAGTTATATTTTCGATTCTCTCTCTCTATCTCTCTCTCTCTCTCTCTCTCTCTCTGTTTTTTTTTAATTTCAATTTTCCTTTTTCGTATCGTCACTGCGAAACGCTTTCCCATCGGACAGAAGAAGTGTGGATGAGCCGCGAGGTCCGTTTGTAAATTTTCGGTGAAAGCCAAAGCAATGACCGACGATTGGCGATATTTCTTTCTTTCTTTCTTTTGTTTTTTTTTCTCTCGTTTTTCGCGACGAACTCGAAACGATACACGATAATGTCCGAGGAAAAGTGATACGAAATATATAATGTCTCTTATCAACTTGTGTCTTCCAATATTAATTGATATAGAGCGTGAGAGTTCGATTATAACGAATTCCAATGCGAACACAGGCATCGTGGTGAACGCGTTACTTCTATCGTCGTGCGGATAGCACTTAGCTTTAATATTTATTTCTTTTTTTCATTTCTTTTTGTTCACTCCGTCTCTCAACGAGCATTTGGAGCAGCTTGATAATGATTTGGGTGTGTTCCGTTTTTTTTTTTTAATTATTATAACTCAAAGTCGTACCATTCCAAAAAAAGCATTTTCTCTTTTCCACTAAATCGTTTCTCCGGTGTATGATCGATTGTTCGAACGAGTGCCGACAGAGAATTATTAACAAAATCGAGGGTGTCAGTATGATTGAGAAGGAAAGAAAACAACAGGAACAAAATTTTTACCTCTATTTCCAAAATCAAACAAAACAAAAAATAAAACAAAAATGTTAGAACCGAGAGCATTGTCGAAGTGAATTAACGCGCGAATGGGTATCAGGCACAATGCAACCACCGACGATAGAACGTTTTCAAGAGGTGATAAACTACCCTTCTACCGCATTTCCCTGAATTCCGTAAAACAGTAAAAACAAAAACAAAAAAAGAAACATACACAAAGGATAACAAACCTCATGGCCCACTGTCGCTAATGGAAGGTATCAAACAAAAAAAAAGAATCGAACACACGAGACACTTTCAACATAGCAATGGCACACTTAAACAGGAGGAGAAAAAAAAGAAGAAGAAAAGAGAGGAAAAAAAAGATACAAAGTAGGCCGAGTTTGAGAAACAATGAAGGAGACGAAGCGAACGTAAGAATTTGACTATGGATAACTAATCAGCGAAGCGAATGGAAGACATAAAGTAAAGAATGTTATATAAAGAGTAATTTAGGTACGGCAGGGTGAGAAGCCCCCTCGACAATGCATAGGATAATGTTATCTTATAATAAAACAAAAACAAAACAAAAAAAAAAAGAACAAACAAATTGTCCTTTGAATGAAAAAAAAGGAATAAATATTTAAAATACATTGCTACTCTTTAAACTTGAATCCATTTTAAAGCCCATTTGTTTTTCGTTAGTCGTTTCTTTACCATCGAAGAAACAATATTATTAAAAAAGACAAACCGAGAAGTACTCCTGTTGTTCCAGGAGTTGGAAAAAAACACGCACAACATTTTCGATTTTATTTCAAAAAGTTATTGAGGAAAAAAGAATGTATATATATACATATATATATATATATATGTGTGTGTGTGTGTATGTATATATAGTCTTTTTACATTTATTTATATATAATCGACGAAACGACCCTCTTTGATGATTAACAAACTTTTAAATGGTCGTTGTATAAAGATTTAGAAAAAAGAAGCATTAAGATCAGGAAGAAAAGTAGCCTCGGCCAAAAATAGTCTGGTGTTTAATACAAGGAGAAGAAGAAACATACTTATCGTAAAACACATGGCGAAAAAGGAAGAAGAAGAAACGTATCGAAATCGAATAATGTCAAAGAAGATACCTGTAACAAAGTTAAATGAATTTGGGAGTGGGCAAATGAGGGAATTCCATTTAGGTCGAACGATTTACAAAACAGCAGGAGTTTCAAATGAAATTTAATTTTTATTCAGCCATTAATATTGTACAATAATCAGTTGTCTCTCCTTCTGTTCGGATTCGATCCGGTTTCTTTATTTTTCACATCTTCTTTTCGTTCGTTCGTTTGTTTGTTTAGGAAAGTCGTTCGATCACAACAGGATTCATCGTAACGATATAATCGTGATGCGTGTATAAACTAATGGACTAACTCGTGTGTGCCTCCGTCGCATGTGATATACGCTAAGTTCTTTCGTGAAACGCAAATCAAGAACTAGACCCAGGTTGTAATTTATTTATAACAATGCAACGATGCAACGTAAAATATACAATATCGAATGAGGTCCAACTACGTCAATTATAAAAGATTTTTTTTTTCTTCTGTTTCTTTCTTCTTTTCAACTTCATTGTCCATGCTACGATTTAATTATCGTTCAATTTGTCGGCGTCGCGTGGAAGTATTTCTTTTTGTTATTTTGTAGATAAACAACATCTACCTAGTTGGGTAATAATATTAATATGTTAATTACGCATATATGCACTGGAAGTCAAGGACAAAAAGGCTCACTGACTTATCGTTTCTAATTTGCTGCAAAAATTCTTTTATCTACCAAGTAATAATTCTCTATGCCTATAGAGTATTAATGCTCGAAAGTATTTTGGCTAACAATTCGCCATACGAGCGCGCATCCAAGCTGGCCAATTGTATCGATTCTTGTTCGAAGCACTTATTTCTTCTTTTTTCATTTTTCTCATTTATCATCAGAGTTGGGCAAAAGTTTGAATTGGCGATTACGAAAGAATACACGAGTAACGGAGAGTAAGTATTAACAAAGAAAATTTTTACTTTTACCGATCTCTATCGCCCCTCGTTTTAATCGTTATTCCATTATTTAATCCGATATCCCTGAGAGATAAGTACAAAAAAGTGTCTTCGATCATCGTTTTTTATAAGATTGTACAAGGCGATGCCTTACGAAGCTTTTGCTTTGATAATTTCGCACCGACGATAAATAACGAATAAACGTGTATTGCCCAAGAACAATCATTTACAAAATAACAATAACGGGTCAACTATGAATAAATGATTTTGTACGCAGACGAACGATTTCGATTCGTTCGATTCGTGTGAAATCGAGGGACATTGCCCAACTCTGATTTTCACATCGATTTAATAAATTAACATTTGATGGATTGAGTTTCACGCATCTTCCGATTTACAGTTTTCTTTATAATTTTTGTTTTGTCTTTTTGGAAGAATGTCTTGTGGATAAACGGCGATAACTGAGTCGAACGACGCGCGATTTTTGCTCGACGGAAAAAATCCCTCCGATAACACGATAATAAGTACGACGTATCCTTTTAACGATCGCGTTTTACTTATTCTTCTCACTTATTGCTATGAGTTTATAAAAGTAGCAAAATAACCGGATCAAGGCTGAGCTGTTTTCGCAATCGGAAGGCTGGGAAGATCGTGCTTGACGTATCTTCTCCTTTAATCGTTTGTTTTTTTTTTTTTTTTTTTTTTTTTTTCAATTAATTTCTTTTTTCACATCTGAACAGCGCAAATATTCGAAATAGGAGGGAACAAAACTTGTGTGATCGATGCTAAATATTACTTTGGTTACAAGTTATTAAAGTTTGAGCTCGTGTGAATGATAACTAGCATATGCGACAGGGAGACGTTATCACTATTTGAAACGAAAGTCCTCGTCGTTCTTTCTTAAGTTTAAATATTCATAGATGCAATTGTCTAGTAAAATTTCATTACGTATATACGTAAACAACGGTGTACAAAGACGAAGCGAAGACGTTTTTACAATTCACAAATTTATAACGAAAGAACAAAGAGAAAGAGAGTTGTTTAAACTCTGACGGTTTCGAACCGATGAAAACAAGCAAAAACAAAACAAGGATCAGGTTTTCATTTTAACAAACCAACCTCGCGTTTGTACTTGTTTTTTTTTTCATTAACTTATCGTTAAATATCGACTGTCGTTTTACGGTTGTACCATTGATTAATTCTCACGATATTTCGATGAAGCTACTTTCTCCGAATAAAATTCATCGTCGAACGGATTCGTCGAACGAGACGTTCGCATCGTTTATCAAGATTGATAGTTTCCAATTGCTTTTATACGAAACGGGTTTTACAGTTTTAACGTATGGAATAAGTCTTATCGTTGCCAATGTTCGAAGCTCGAAATGAAAACATTGCTTTCTCTCGAAACGCTGACACGGATATACAAAAATGAGAGAATACTTTCGAACCGGAAAGTAAAGAAAATACAATATTTCACGACGCAATTATCGCGATTGCGCTCGACGAATAACAAGAATTCGCATTCTTACAAACTAGATAGACAACAAAAACGAAGTAGCAAAGAGCGCAAGCGACTTTGAGAAACAAAGAAACACCTCGTTTATTCTCGTCGCAATAGTTTATCACAATAATTCTTCGCATTACGAAATAAATAATTAAGCGCGAAATTAATCGCATTTGTCTTACGTTACTATTTTCGAGAGGAATAAACGTAGTTTTACCTCACATGCGTGCCGTATTCTTTACTGTTTTTACTTTTTTTTTTTTTTTCGTTGTAATTGAGGGTTTCTGTTTACACCGTGTTTCTATCGATTCCGTTCTCTATGAAAACAATCTCGATCCTCGAAGAATTTCAGATATCGATCGACGATCTCGAATATCATTGACTCCGGGGTTTATCTGACTCTTTGGCAAGGCCTATTTTTATTTTCGTGTCCGTTCCTCTTTCTCGCAAAAAAGAATCATCGCAATCTTCAGTTCATTCAAATCACGAAATCACAAATCGACATACATACTCTCTCTCACACACACACACACTCATATACTCATACACACACAGTTAAATACAATTTTGATATAGGGAGATTTTTTTCTGCCTCTTTTGTACATGGATGTATCGTTTATACTGCAGTTAAATACGCGATTAATATATCTCGTTTTACTTTATTATCTCCTTGGACGTGCGTGGTTGCATTTGTAACTGTGAGTTTACCTTTTCAGTCGATAAATTCTGCTTGTTTTTTTTCTTGCTTTTTTGTTGTTGTTGTTTTGTCATTTTTAAATTTCGTTCCCTTATTTATAGGAAGTGCTTGCAAAAATGTTGGGTAAAAGCCACGGGTGATGTTTCGATATTAATAATATTACTACGCTCATCTCCAAGGACAACTTGGCGATGGTCTTTTCATCGCGGGAATTCTATATTTACTCAACAACGATCGATAGCGATGGCACATCGATGCATTTTCTTCATTCCCTTTCTCGCAATTATCTTTTTCCTTCTCGTTACATCTCGACCGTAAACAAATTGGTTCTCCTCGTGTTTCTGAAACTCGTTCGTGAAACAGGAGAGTATTTTTTCGTCTCGGAGAAATATAAACGGTTTTTCCTTGTTTCTTTTCTTTGAATTTGTTTCAGCGTGAATCGTTTAACGATACTCATGCGATAAGTACCCGATTTACCGAGAGTAATAAAGCGCGAAGCCCGTTTCGCGGGCGCTATTTGAATCAAAGACTCACATCGCCGTATTCGAGGCTCCATTTTTCGTACGCGGCGAGACTCGCGGGCGATACCGAACGACGTATTCTCTTTAAAGAATCCAAAAAATCTTGCATAGTTATATTTCTGACGAGATTGAGATCGAGAGCCTTGACTTGTTCCGGATTGAGTTCTCTTATCGGTCCTAGCGCCGCGTCTTTCGCCAAACCGGTCAAGTCACTGCCCGAATATCCCTCGGTAAGAATCGCCATTTCCTCCAATTCTTCCGTCGTCAAGGGATCGTTGTGTTTGCTTAAAAGTCTGGTGAGTAGCATTATTCGCGTTTGCATCTTCGGCAGGGTTACATAGACCCGTTTTGTAAATCTTCTTAACGCCGCTTCGTCCAATTCTTGTGGACGATTCGTCGCCGCCATGATTAAAACTCTCTCTTCCGGATTGCAGGGAAGACCATCGAATTCAACGAGAAATTCTGTCTTCAAGCGTCTCGAAGCTTCGTGCTCGTTGTCTCTTCTTTCGCTTAGCAACGAGTCGACTTCATCCACGAAGATTACAGATGGTTGAAGTTCTCGAGCAATCGCGAATAGCGCACGTACCAATTTTTCGCCCTCGCCGACGTACTTGGAAGTCAGACTGGCTGCTGATATCGAGAAGAACGTAGCGTTGCATTGTGTTGCTACTGCACGTGCCAAAAGAGTTTTTCCATTACCCGGTGGACCGAACAAGAGTAATCCACGTGCCGGTGTTCGAAGACCCGTGAATAACTCCGGTCTCAAAGAAGGTAAGATTACCATTTCTTGAAGCGCCTGTTTCGCTACCTGCAAGATACCATATAATTTCTTTATTCGATATCACGTATTCCGGTGAAACTTTGTTTTCCTGTAGAAAGTTTTTCTTTTCGTACCTCCTGTCCGGCGATATCTTCCCATTGAACTGCAGCGCTACCTTCTAGTATTTCGTCGAGAATGACTTGAGCAAGCTTGGGATCGACCCCTTTGAGAATAGGCACTTTTCTCGTTGGTGTGCTACGATTACTGTGCGTACCGCTCGGTGTACCGGGACGACGAATCGGCGAACCGTTACCAGGTACCGACAATTGTCGTTTTATGGATGGAGGTGTACCAGATGGTTTTATCGGTGTGGTACGATGGCACGGAAGGGTTGGCGTCGATCGTCCCATACTTCTTGGCAATGTTTGACTCTTGCTCATGACCGAGCCAGCTATACGCTTTCCTGGTACGTTCAGCTTTCGTCCAGATGCTATTGGGTACAGAAAAATGGAAAATAATTCGTGAGTACTTTTATCGATATATTCTCTAAGATATTTTTGTCGTTGATTGTAATATTTTTCATAACTATTCTCGACTATTGAATGAGATTAACTGCGAATAACATGCCAATACCAATGGAATGGAAATGAAACAGTTTTACATATCAGAATAGTAAAAAGACATTGTATTACTATTCAAATTACTGATTTTCTGAAATTATTTCTATTCTCCTATTTTAATTAATTTTCTGATTATTCTATGACATTCGCGCTTACTGTTGCGAATGTATTATTCCAGGATTTTGCACTTTTCAGTGCCAACTGGTAATCGCTGCGAACATCTTTGTATTTGCTAGAGGCATTTTTAGAATGTTTACTTTTTTGTAACGTGACAACTATAATTGTTTATCGACACTACATACACTTAATGCAGAAAATATACAAACAACGCCGCTTCGTGCTTAACTTTCTATATCACGATATCCAACAATCATGCAACACTTGTATGATATAACTGGCGGAGAGAAAATATTTAAGGCTGCGAAATAAGAAATTCTGCGAGTTAGTAAATAATAATAAAAAGTTAAAAAAACAAAAGGAATATTGATTCTACGATACCTTCGGGTACACGGGAATAGCACGTTTTCGGCGATCGTGATCTTGCCACCGGCTTTGGTATCTGTGTATAGGTATTGTGCGATGCATTGATTGTTTGTGCATTACACAAGTGTCTCGCATCATTCGTTAACGTTTTATTCGATCGTACGGTTTGGGCGTTGCGTCTGGCCTTGAGATATTTTCCAGGATGCTCCGCCTCCGCACATCTTCCATTAATCCCGCGATTATCGTCGGTTATGGCCAAATTTTTCAGCTCGCAAACACTCGCTACAAACAGTAATGAACATTCTCTGCCATGCTTGCATATAGGCATTTTTCGGCTGGTTAAAAAACATAAAATGAAAGAAGAGAAGAACATAACGAGGATGTAAACTGTAAGGATACTACAAGATTTTTATGTTTATAAAAATGTCCATTAATATTTTACAGACTTATGCGAATACTTTCTTTTTTATCGACCAGTTAATCGTTTGCTTTAGCAGGTGGTTTAGATTGCCTCGAATAAGATAATACATCCACAATGATTGAAAAACAGCGATAGTACAATTACAGAAATAATAATACAGGGTCTAGCTTTAATTATGTATTGATGATGCGAGGATAGAACTTTTAACCGTAAAGTTGACCAGATCTGTGTTCTCGAGAGATTATCTTTCTTAATGCTTTACACCTTATTATGTACAATATACACTTATTGCAATTTAGCGAGAAAACGTATTTAGCACAGTGACATGCCAAGAAGAAGACGAATGGGCTGAGTTGCATACTTGACGAAAAGACAATGATATTTAGCCCGAGATAGTAAAAGCTGCTTTCACTCTTAGCCATTGGAGATAGGCATTAAATTATGCATAGTTAGCGGTATCGGGACGACAACTTGGTACATTATTATACAGATATTGAGCTTTTATGTTAGGCGAATTAAAATGCCATACACCCTGTATTGCGAAATTGCTATCACAATGATGCAATTTCGCAGTTAGAAACCTCAGATATCATCGCGAACAGTTTGCAAGGCAAATGGGATGAAGATTTTTTTGAGAATAAATGCTATAAGCAAGCTTTATGCACATTATTGTTTTCAAGACACAGTGATATTTAAAATATCATTGCGATCAGCCCAGATGAATAAATTTTGCACATATACATAATCTCACATATTGCATAATATTCATTAAGATTTGACACTGAAACTGTACAAATAATTGCAACAATTGCAGAATTTTATTTAGCATTATAATAGACAAATAGCAATGGAGAATAGTAAATTTTTCCAAAGTGTATTTTCCCTCCATTTCCTGTTAGCTCATCTTGTAAAGTTTTCTGTCCATATTTGAGTTAAACGAAACAAATATTTACCCAGAAAATCCAGTCGATCCTTGGCCATTGCTAGATTAGTTCGCATCTTATCGTGTAGTCTCTGAGCTCGTTCCCAAACTTCGCCTCTGCCACCGTTGCATTCCACCGCTACACCCTTTTCCAATTCACCAATTCCTTTCTTATACAACTCGATGGCCATCTCCTTGTGTCCTAAAACAAGAATAAAAATGTTCCAATCACAGAATCCTATAAAAAGTGGTCGGGTTCCCTCCTCTAACTTATTTATTGTTCCATTGTGAAGTTGACAGTTAAAATGAGGTTAAGTACACGTTCGATCATTCATTCACCTTCACGAATATAATTCCTCCCAAGCTGTAATAACCCTAGAAAAAAAAAGAAAATAAAAACTCACCTTCGTTCTCTTCATCGATTTTCAGGGCTTTACTGATAAATTCGAAAGCCCGACGATGATGATGTTTTTGTTTTGCCAAAAGTGGATCGCCTGGACCTGGTCCAGCGGGTCTCGTTCTTGGTATATGCGACATTTCGGGTGTCACGGAACGTCCGCTCGTAACACCCAAAAGATCGTTATCGGTCTCACGACCAACAACTATTTCCAATTGACAATTATTACGAGCAGCCTGTCGACGTCTTATTATGAGATGCGACGTTGACGCGTAGATATATTTGAACACCACGAACAGCTGATAGAGCAATGTACGCAGAACGTTGAATAGCAGAATCAATGGAAACGAAACGACGTATAGATTACGCTTGTGTACCGACGGCTGTGACGGACTGTCGACATAACGATTACCATTACCATAACTTATTGTGGTAGTTGCTTTGTCACTATTCTCTGTTTTTGTCACGCGCAATTTTTTCGGCGATTTCGAGCCGGATTTTCGTATCGAACGTCCGCCATCACTGTAAGACATTTCCTGTTTTCGTTTTACAATTGGCACGAGACGAAACACCCCTTGTCGACGCAACCACCGCCACGTTCTCGTCGAGCGTCGTGCTAATCGCCTCGGTCGACTTATTCGACATCACCGAGTAGCAAAACTCGCGTTTTTAATTTCTATATTTACATATAAACACACTTGTCACAATTCGACGATTTAAAAATTCTTTCTTTGGTGTGAATAACGGTGATTTGTCTATTCGCGGTTATATCTTTCTCTCATCGAATTCCGAAACGAGGGGAAAAACGCGTTTCTTTTCGACTAGT
This sequence comes from Tryphoninae sp. B BG-2022a, assembly GCA_030523005.1. Taxonomy (NCBI): domain Eukaryota; kingdom Metazoa; phylum Arthropoda; class Insecta; order Hymenoptera; family Ichneumonidae; species Tryphoninae sp. B BG-2022a. The sequence goes on from JAPYZU010000651.1 coordinate 15,348, forward strand.
CTGTTCCATTATTCTCGATTCTGGCCTGTTCTCCTCTGTCCGCTCTATAGACGTATCCTTTGGCGGGTAGTGTAACGAGATGTTCAAGAATCTCGATTTTCCAAACGTTTGACGTAATTTACATCGGATGATTTGACAACACCCGAACTCGAACGAATTTTTGTGGGAAAAAAGGGGGAAAAAAAGAACGAGAGACTGCGAACGAAGGGAGAGCGAAAAATTCCGATATACCCGTACACCTCGTGCGCCGAGTCCCTTGCACCGACAAGGACAGTTTCACGCAGAAGCATTACACACTACAAGAGAGAAACTAGAGGTCGAGTATATGTCACAGTCGCTTCGATTCCTACGGCTCAGCCGTGTTTGCGTCTCTCTGTGTACACAACAAGCTGTACGTTAAAGGTACTGCTCTCGTATATGGGAAAGCCCTGTAGTTCATCCACGATTGGAACGATTCTCACGCATACACCTCTTGGTATTCGTCGTGTGTTATGTAGCAAATTATCGGGGGCAAGTACGACCCGATACGATCCTATTTCGTAATTCGTAATATAACTATATACGTAATTTAATACAGGCGGTACATGTACAACCTCCAACATTAAAGTTTCTATCTTTCTCTTATAGATCGTGTGCAGTTACTAACAGGAATAACAACAAACCCAAAAATAAGTTTCTTAAATCGATTGGCGAGCGTATCGAACGGATTCTATTTATAAATGTACTCGGTATTATCGATTTGAAAATAAAGGACGTCAGCTGCTTCCTCAAAATGAGAATATCGTTTGCATGAATAAAGAAACTGTGTCAAAAAGGCAGAATGCGCATTTTTAGTGAATTTGACACATACGATGTAGAACGAATATGGGGAATAGTAAATATTCCATTGTTTATTATATAATAAGGACGTATTTTTTGTGGTTACGTTCGCTCCTTTTAGAGTTTTAAGTCCTTTTTAGTGTTCTTATAAATTGCGAATGAGTTTCATAATGTGATGATTCGAAGTAGACCGTGGCTAAAAAAGGCTTTGTCACAATTAACTTTGAGAAAGCAAGGTACTGCGATCTTACACATGTTTGTTCATCAGTATTTAAAACTCATTAGGATGATGTGCAATTGACTCGGTCGGTAATGAAGTGCGAAAGAGATAAATGTTGAAGCCTCGCGTTCGTTGTGTTATGGAGAGTCATAGTCGGTAAACTTTTACTTACAGAAACCTATGTTAACATATGATTATGCAGCGAAATTCTACTTTAACCACAAGGATTTTGGGACACCGGGAGCAAACGCTCGACGAGTTGTGAATGTGTCTGCTGCGTTTAACGAATAGTTAGTGATTATTTAACTAATTGCGAGTACAAACGTTAAAAGAGCGATAATGAGTTGCAGTGGTATTTTAACAGCCTTTTCGAGGTATGAAAAATTCAATTACACGCGATGATTAGGATTACGACATATTTAATTTTCATAACCTACAAAAAATATTTTATGACTGAAATTGATCTATTTTATGAAATTCATCTATTATCAAGAAGTACGAAATGAATATATTAGAACTCTTCCTTCGAATGATTTTTCATTTCATATTGTCACGAACATACAATTGTATTGCAGCTTGTCACTGCGCAGTCTTCGTTCTACAACGAGAAATATATCAACAAACGTTTATCCACTTTGCTTCAGAGCGACCAACGTTTTACTGTGAGTTTTTATATCCGATTAAATTGAAAATAGAAGGTTATATGATTTTTTTGTTAATCTATAGCGCAGAGCCTTTAAAGAGAAAGAAGAGAATCGATCCATCTATCCTAAGACAGAGGGATGAACGAAGGAGGAAGAAGCTTGAAAAACAGATCAAGCGTTTGGAGAAAAACGCGAAGCAATTAAAACCTATCGCCGATGTGGAGATTCCATTTAAACTGATAGATGAGAGGGAGTGAGTATTTTCTGCAGATCTTCAATCGCTTTTTCACAATATTTTTTAATGTGTTATTTTTGGAGTGTCTGGTCAACATGTGACTGAATCCTTTCTTCATTAATTTTTGTTTTATTCTCTTAACTTTGTGGATAAATGGGAATAAATGGTATCAATGTGTGTTTCAATGTAGACAGCGATTACGGAAATTACCTCCAGTATCTGCAGCTGTGAAGGAAGAAAGAATTCTTCTGATGAAGGATTGGACTAGACACAAGTCCACGGAACATGTAGCTGACATACAGATGCTGGATACCATGATGTATTCTCAACAGAGAGCCTTGGACGAGCTCAGAGCCGAGTCTGAAGACCTTTATCAGGAGGCAATGCAGGTAAAAAAAATTCTTCTTACATATAATATAAAATAATAATTTTATTCTAATTTTTATCAAGATCGATCTAAATCTGGTGCCATTGACCATTGCCGGACCTGTAAATACACCGCCGATCAAGAATTATGATAGCCCTGACGGTGAATACGTGGATGTAACTAAAAAATTCGAAGGCGAGGAATGAACTGTGAAAATAGAGTATAAATTAAAGTTTTGTTTGATGTAATTTTTGAAATAATTGTATGTGAAATTGCATTATGTAATGAAGACGGCATTTCTGGTAAATAGCTGTGAAAATCTTCCAGTTTTTTCCCCTTAGCAAGATAGATACGGTTGAGACTGGATGATCGACGTATAGATCGATCTTTTTGAGTAGGTATATGTGTCAGAAATTAGGGCAGATATCAGCAATGCTCGTAAAAAGTTGAATCGTCGAAAATTGGTCCGGCTGGTTGACATCTCAGCAGCCAAAGGATAAGCTGTGAGAGGAAGTTGGTGACGATACCATAGTCATGTACATGGCGAAAATATCTGGCTTGATTTCATTTTCGACTTTCTAGATTTTGTCGTTCTTAAGTGTCTAATAATCTTCATCGGCGACAAATTTTCGATTCCATAATTAAGTACGTACCCTACAAAATCTTTTTGGTGGAAAAAAATGTTGACCCTCGGCTGATTACGAATCCGTAAGCTGTTGTTTTTTCTTTCGACCGTTGTAAACATTTTCATACAAAAATCCCTTTTTTCCTGAATAACCTTTCACCCATTGAATCGTTTTTACAAAATGCCAACAAAATCTTAAATTTTTATTTCATTATTCTTCGTACATTGTTTATATACAAAAGTTATCGGGTGTTTTAGAGGTTGTTTTTCTTCTTCACCTTTCGAAGTAAATGCCGGACCGGGAGTGGATTCAACAATAAGAGAAATAAATCATAACGTGGAAGAAAAAACGTAATTTCTTGTGACAAAATTTTCATGGACATATTTAATATTTTATGCACGTACGAGTTCTGTTCGATAAAAATTCACTCTCTGAACGCGTGTATACATTTTCTAACCACTGGTACATCTTCGTAGATTAAATAGAGGTTATGTTATCGTCGGTCGGTAGTGCGAGAGGATCGTTCGTTGCTTTGGTTATCGACCGAGGATATCTTGGTCGGAATACTCGATGTACCATCGACTGGTAAAGCTGGTTGTCAAGGAAAGTCGTATTCCGTAAACATTGCGTTCAACTTTATCAACGCCACGAAGTTTGAAGTTTTATACGAAGTTGCTACGGATGTTAATCCAGTTACTGCATCATTCCATACGAGACTGCTGAAACAACAACAATATATCATTAACAAATTAGTAAACAGCTTCAGGTTAGTAAACCTCCAGGATTATTTAAAAAATCCATCGTTCGATTATTCGATCGTATGAAAATGCAACCATGTTCAAATGTGTTTGACACATGCCATTTGTTTCCACATAATGAAACTGTCGACAGTGTCGAGGTTGTGATTGATTAGGCAAATTTATTATTTTTCTGTTACATAACCTAACTTTTAATGTCAACAGACGTAAGCAGCAGAAATAAGATTAATTGTGAACCCAGGAAAGAAATCTCAGTGTATCATAAATATTGCAGGGTTTGTGCGACGAGAAAAACTCGATTTCCAGCCACGAGACAAATATAGACAGCGTTGGAAGCTTTGCGGAGAAAGGTGATCTTTGCTTGGTTACTATTGTTGTATGTACATATACACATGGACTTATATATGTAATGCTGGAAATTGTGCAGATGCGACGTAAGCATGTGGATAACTTTCTGGTGTCGTTTTTCAGATGTATCGAGAAATCTCTCAACCACTGACAGGACATATATGTATGTATGCTATGTATATATTTATAGATATACATTTATATATATTTACTGCTTACGTGTTTTTCATGGATAAGATGGTCCAAAATCCTGGCAAAGGTCGTTTTATCACAATTTCCATTATATTTTCATCAGCAACCATTGGACTAATTTTGAATTCTCCAATCGACGATTCGATACTCATTATTGTGCTGTAAATCATGAAAATGAAAAGTTATCGACCATGAGTTATCAATTTAGAATTAATTGTCCTTCGATCATATCTTTTATATTTGATTTTATAGTTTCACAGATTCAAGAATTTCATAGAATTTTTAATAACGACTGTACCTTTGTCCCTTGGTTAATTGTAATCCTTATTATCATTGGCACTTTGCGTTAATCTCACAATTTTTGTCCACAGGTCGGTGTTAGCCACAACGAACCAGCCTTTCGTCCTTGTCCTCGTCGTAAAAAGGAAAATGATCGCGAATCGAAGATGTTCCCAGTGATTTTTAATCAGGAATTATCGTCTATCTCGCACTATATTATGCATCACACGTGTTTAAAATTTTGTTTAAAAATAATTCGATTCACAATCCAGCTTGCATCGAACGTTTCACATCGTTTCATTACGTCTCGATATCTTTCGATAGTTCGTTCAAACAAGTCAATCGACTATCGATAAATCGATCAATTTTTGATACATCCGATTTTTTTTCAATATTTTCTTTTTTCCTTTTCTCCGAGCGTTTTAAAATCGTCCCGTTGAGTTTTCACGCGTCTCTCGCGTCGCTCTTAACAATAATAATAATGATTGTTATCGTAATACGCAGAATTTGTGTGAAAAAAAGTTTGTTTTTTTTTGTTTTTTTTTGGTTTGCTTTTTGTTTTTATTTCGAAAAAATTCGCGACTTCCGGCTATGAAACAATCTCACTGTCCCTTCTGTTTCAGGGCCTTTCTCGTTCGGAATCCACGGAAGCCCGCTTGGATTCTCGTCGCTGCGGCTTGGGCGACTTGCTGTCTCTTACGAACGAGAAATCCACGAATTCCCGCTTGGATCTTGGTCGCCGATTTTTCTTCGAGCGACGCTCTTCTTGTTTCTTGGCCCTCGAGACGCGTTGTCCCTCGAGTTATATCCGACGACGAGATATCTTGAATCGGCTTCGTGTCCTTCAGCTGTTTTCGTACACGATAACCACGGAAACCCGCCTGAATTTTCGTCGCTGCCGAATTTGCCTTCATCTCGTCCTCGGTGAAATTTTCCGACATAGAAACAATTCGATCTTTGTGGAAACTCTTTACTCTCTTCCTTCGCTACGTATGCACTTTTTAAAATTTTTTTTTAAATATTTATTTCTCGAGTTGATTTTGATTCGTCGAACGTACTTTAATCGTCGGTTTGAAGTAGATAGAAATAAAATCTTTAAACAAGTTAAATTTTATTGAAATTGATTGTAATTCGATTGTTTGTTTGTCTTTCGATTGGTTCTTTGTTGAGAAAAATACGTGTTTTCGTTATATAGGCGTGAGAGCTTAAATTTTTTTGTAAATCTTGTTTTATGAGATTTTGTCTGAGTGATAATTGTTCGCTCGTCTTACTCGCGCGTCTTTACTCTTTCGCGGTCGCAACCGAGACTGTTGCAATACGAGTACGCTCTCGGTTTTCTATCCGAGCTACTTCTCGTGACGAACTCGCGCGTCTTGTTTCGCGCCTGCGTGCTTTCCTTTATCCGGCTTTACCGTGCTTTCTGCCACTGTATATCGAGCACAAAACGATGCTGGCGGTACGGTTCAGTCGTTGGCTCTCGGTCTCTTTAGTGATAATCACCTCTAATAAAAAAAAATTGACTCCGTCTAAACTCCTATGACGGTAGTTAATCCTGCCCACTGTCCAAAGTCACGCTCGAAATCCTCTCGTATGGTCGGTCTATTTATAAATAAAAATGCATTTGTTCGTCGATACGGAAACAAAATTTATCGAAATCCGATCGAATTTTTTTGTATCACGATCGATCCGAGTTAATGGAATTTAAATTAAATTTAAAATTAGAGCGATAAAACGTAACGATGACAAATTATTTAGAGCGTTTTTTCATTCCTCGAAATTCTTTACAACGTTAGAATTGGTAATTTATTTTTTTCCTACGTTTAATCGATAATTTATCAATCATTCGATAAATTAATTTTGTTTTAGTTCTCTTTATCTCGTCGACTACATTAGATTTTTTGTTGTATAGTGGCAAATCGCGATTTGTTTTAACGGCGTAAACGCCGATATTTTTACATCTCATTACCACTTCTCGTGCGATATATCTCATACGTGTTGCAAAACAGTCACCTGAGAGCGTTGCGCGAACACTTAGCGATCCGATAGAATCTCCCGTTTCGTTGTAACTTGCATGAGGTCGTATGTGCGTAACGCTATAGAATGCACTTGACAACGGGCTTTCAAAACGTTGCATTGGCCGCGATGTAATGTGTGTTCAATCATGCATGCACTTTATATATAAATATATACCGGGTGTCCTGAAACTTACCGGATTATCTGGTTTCTGCGCATAGTCAGTAATGACACAAATTCATGTACAAAATCTGCACGCTCAATTCGCAATAGTTTTCAAACGCGAGATTTTTTAAACTCCAGTTCGCCTATCGTACACCTTAAAACGTCTCGCATTTGGAAACTATCGCGAATTGAGCGTGCAGATTTTGCAGGTGAGTTCTTGATACCACAATCTAGCCGCAGGTACCTGGCGCTCCGTAACTTTCGAGACACTCGGTATATGTATGTAATACAGCATTACCATATACGTTCACTGGTAAGGACACAATAGTACATAGGACAAAGAACAGTGTTTACCAAGCGCAGGTGTACGTGCCGATACCAAGGCTTCATCAACACTCGACTTTGATACTCGATTACGAAATTATAATTGCCAAAGAATCAAAATTTCGTGTTTTTCTGTTATTTTCTCAAACTTAAGTTAGTTAGTTAAAAACAATAGATAACGTTATCACGTTTCTCGTCGCGGCAGGAGAATTTCCGTTTCGCCTAATTGTTTGTTTCGTGTTTGTCGTTGTCTGTCTCGTATCGATTGAATCTTGATCTCGATCATAGTCGCGATAAATTCATCGTCTCAATAGGCGTAGATTGGAAGAGACGATAATTTTTTATTTTTTCTTTTCGTTGCAAAGAAGCTAGTTCATCAAGATTGTTTGTTCGCGCTCGTCCCAAACGTAAACACATTGTTGAATTAGTCATGCGTTGCGAGTTATACGAATTCTTTCCCACGTTTGTTTCGTTCCTCGTGGACCAATTATAAATGTACGAGGCATTAATAGCAATTGCATCGCGTGCATTTTCGTTGATCGTGACTAAGCGTTTCGTGACACGAAAATAAATCGATTGAGACTGATCGAATCTGATTCGCGGGACTGACGTTACCGAGTTGCTGAATTAAATGGCTTTTTATTTATTTATATTGTTCGAATGATTTTGTTTTGAATATTTTCAAACTGAATCACTAAGTTTTTTTTGGATAGCATTACTAAGTCGAAGTTAGGGCAAGTTTATAATCATGAGCGAGGATTTTGTGAAAAATTTAGTTATTTTCACATTATTTGTCACATAACGTGTAAAATCAATTTTTTTTTGCAAGATTTGTGGAAATTTTTGTGTTAAAAATTGAAAAAACATGAAAATTTGGGATTTTTCTTTGAATTTTCTTTTTTCTATAATAAACAAAAATGTACGAATCAAGAACAAGATTAATATCGACTACTAAAAATTAACGCTCATCACCAAAATATTTACCTTACACAAAAAATCAAAATTATCAAAGCAATTTACATTAAAAATTCAAAATTTCCTTTGTTGAATTAACGAAAGTCTGTATCCGTTCGTTTCGATGAAGCGTTATTTATAACCTCCTCGACGATACACGAATCACGTAACACGCATCTACATCACGGATGATTCAGAATTCGCCAAAAGCCAAATTCGCTCGATTCACAAAAATACGATAATCCAACGTTAAATCTATCTTTCACATATTATTTCTCTCACAGTCCCAAAAACAAAACAAAGAACCCAGAAAAAAGTCAATCACCTATTCAACAATTGAATATTTCCCCGCAAAAAATCAACGAAACAATATCTTTCTAATAAAATTTTCAACAATTTAATAATTCGATAAAAAATTATTAAAAAAAAAAACATTTTCAATCGTTATTTCGATCGCGATTCGCCGATCTCTCTAAGTTTCTTCTCGTTTCGCTCATCTCCACGTCGCGTCGGTCGAGCACCTCGTGATCTTTTCCCTACGGACGTCTGGTGTCCGAAGCGATAATCGGCGGGGTCGAAGCGTTATAACGCGTACGTGTCGGCACAAAGTCGTTACATTCCTACGCACATGGAAGCCATTACATTCGTTACGAAAGAATTTTATATGTCGCGCTATATCTCCTGGGGTGGGAAGGGATCGAGAGAGAGAGAGAGAGAGAGAGAGAGAGAGAGAGAGAGAGATTGTGCGTGCGCATTAACGACCGACGCGCTCCGCGTGTCCTCTCGCGCGGATGATAGAAGCGCGTGCTCCGACGCCGCTACTACACGCCACTTTCCCAGCATCCTGGTTACAATATTAAGCCAGCTAATAATAGAACGGCGTTTTATCGTCATCGTCATCGTTAACCCGATCGGTGTTGTGTAGGCGAGAAAATCGCGGTGTGATCATCATCGTGCGACTATCCCGTTAACGTTTCGTGGCTCCTATGCGCAGCGCCACGCGCGGCGATCGTTTGTACGAAAATTACCCGCCAATCGTACGAACACTCCGACACTTTGTGCATCCTTGATGATCAACGTGGAACTTTTCTGAACGTTTACATTTTTTATATTGGTAATACGGTGTCAGTTGCGAATGACGAGAGTTGTTTCTTCAATGAAAATTGATGATACTTGTATTACGATTACGGGGAAAAGTAGTTTAGATGTTATTGCGATCGAGACGATCGCATGATTATAGAGAGGGCGGACGTGCGAGATCAATTTACTGTTTTATTGCTGCGAATAGTAAGTAATAAATTATAATAAGAATAACTGTAGTAAATAAAACAACAACAACAACAACAACAACAACAACAACAACAACAACAACAACAACAACAACAACAACAACAACAACAACAGCAACCGCAACAGCAACAGCAACAGCAACAGCAACAGCAACAGCAACAGCAACAGCAACAGCAACAGCAACAGCACCAGCAACAGCAACAACAACAACAACAACAACAACAACAACAACAACAACAACAACAATAATAATAATAATATTTTTTTGTCGACGAAAATTTTTGTATTATTTTATTTTATTTTATTTTATTATTATTATTATTATTATTATTATTATTATTATTATTATATATATTATTATTTCTATATATTTGTTGAGCTGT
>JAPYZU010000652.1:0-24684 GCA_030523005.1 Tryphoninae sp. B BG-2022a
TTACAACCCCACAAACTTGGACTTAAGCTTTTCATACCTCCCCCTATATACCAGAAAAAAAATTGCTGACTTTGATAAATGCAGGGTCAATGTAACATTACAATGGACAAACTATGCATTGCGTCTCATCCCGTTTTAAGGCACGACGAATAAATATGACCTTAGCTGCGTTACTTTCTTAAAAAGATTTTCGGTAGAAATTGAGATATACGCAAGCAGACGGACAAGTAGACATTGTACTTTATGTATACAGAGAAGAAGGGGTGCAAGAAAAGACGAGCAAATAAAGGAAAAGAAGAAGATAATTTTCATAAATTAATTTGACGTCGCATGGTTAAAAAATTATATCCGACTTATGTTAAAAGTACGTTTACTATACCTATCTACGTTGAAGTTGAAAATACAGCCAACGATATGTAATAATGAAATTCGAAGTATTAGTTTTATACGACACAATATTATAAACGTTGAATACGTTGAAGCTGCATTAAAAAAATGACATTCGATGTAAGTACGATTAAATAAAAATAAAACGTTCTTAAAATTGTTATCCCTCGATACATTGAGGATTGATATATTTATATATATATATATATATATATATATATATATATATATATATATCGCAATTCAACAGTACCTGAAGTTGACAGTGACGAGAACAACGTCATGATCGAGAAGGAATTTTGGTCCATAGAATTCCGAATGTCCTGCACCGGTAACCCATCCACCACCATGGAACCAGATCATCACGGGATAACTTTTTCTGATTCCATCGATCTCATTCGACGGTAATCTTGGTGTATAAACATTGAGATAGAGGCAATCCTCGCCACCGACGATGTCCACCTGATGGGTGTAGATATTTCGCTGGGTGCAAATTTCAGCGTCTACCTTTGCCGAACGTACTCCTATCCACGAGTCGAATGATTTTGGTGGCTGCAAGTATTATTGATATAAATATATAAGGTAGTATATTGCTGGTTTTCCAATCGTTTATTAATATTGGTTCCATTCGTTTTTCCCATTAATTAGTGTCACGTGCACTTTTCATTAACTTTGAGACAAGCGGAAAGTTTTTCCGACGAAACTTCGAGGTCACGTGAAATGCCTCATCGTTTTTCTCTGTTTTTTTTTTCAAATAAACATTTATAATTTTATTTCTGTCAAATTGTAGGCCAGATTAAGATGATTGGAGTTTAAGAGATTAGAAACAGACGTTTCTATTAAAAAAAAAGGACGGAGAAGCGGGGTGGAGGATGGCCTATAATCAAAAGTAAACGTGAACTCGAATCGAAAATGTGCCACTGAAAATCTGCCGCCTTGGTGTATAGGCATATATGCACATATACATGGAATCATGAATATATTCAGCTAAGTAATTTTATGATAATAATATGATAATAAAATTCTGCGACACGTTTTCGAAGATTCATGAATATTAATGATAACCTTTGCGGAAACCTATAAAATATCTGGTAATAGTGGAAAACCCAGTGTTTCCTTTATTTGCTCGAATAGAATTCTTCGTTCGCTTGAAGTCGGTCGATTAATCGTTGTACTTCTCGACATCAAATTTTTGTGAGATTCATTGATTTTACTAAATTTTCACTTTAACGCATACTTGGAGATAAAATGTTTCGAGTATCGGTACCATTGGGCGTGTGACAAAATAACATGCAACGAAACGCAAGTAAGATGGAGAGTCGAGCGTGAAATATTTGACGTGGACGACAATCGAAATTCTACTGCTACATTCACGAGCAATATTAGTAGTTTTTATCTCTGAAATACCAGGCACGCCAATCAACGTTCATACCGGTATTGCATGAATAATTTACGGGACGCGTTACCGGTTCACGAAGAATTCCACGTTACCGCTTCACTTCTTCCGAAGATTGTCTCCGGAGATTTAAGACACTTTCATTTCACCATGAAAAGAAACAAAATTCTCGAACAGCCGTTCTATAGTATGTTGTGACCAAGAAAAATCTGATCAACTAATAATACCGGGATAAAAATTTATCTGTATTTTCACATGGCCTTCGTCGCAGATAATTATTATATGTAAAAGGCGAGTATAACTACAAGGTCAGGTCGAAGGCAGGAAAATTGCTATAGAGATAATGAGTCTCGGGTATCATTCGAAAATCGACGTATTTTTCTGTATACCTACTACACAATGGGAACGATTTGCCTTTATTAGCTTAGGTAACAGACTGCCGCGCCGTGACATCGATGGCGCTGTATTGTTTACGTTTAACTCGGATAAGGATGGCAAAAGCAAAAGGAAAACCATATCCGATCGATGTAGCTCTCACTTTCTCGTTGCGCGATATTTAAAATTCATATATGCACGCTGTATTAAATACTCATTTTACAAAATATTTTACTGGTTGACAGGCTACAAGTCGAGCAAACGATGTTGGGAAATGTATAAATGTTGACACAGTGTGGAACTTGAACGAAGTGAATGCTGAGACAATATAAGGACCAAAAGTAGCAGCGACAATACTTAAGTTATCGATATGTTAAAGAGAAGAAAGAATATTTTGGAATTTTCAAATGAAAGAGAAAAAAAACAATATTTCGAGCTGTCAACGATAATTACTTCGTGCACTGTACGAACAATCGAAATTTGTAGATCAACGTACGAATATATTTTTGTTATCTCCATTATCATTTTCCTCAATGTTGATAATAATTTTTGTATAATTTTATTGGAGAAAATGATATTTTCCTTATTAAATAAATGTTATAAGGTTCCTACAATGTTAAAATAATTTCGCTGCAATCTTTCAGTATCCAAGATCGTATATAACCATACACGGAAAGAATTTTTAAGCAATTTTTACTGTGAAGTCAGAGTAACTGAGTGATAAATGTGCAATTCTTCGGATTTTTAGGAAATAAATTATACATTTTAATGAAAATGCATAAACAATTACTGTTGCGTGATAGCGTGATAAACATATTTTAAAGAATTGTTCACATTGAGAAATTTGCGTGTTTGTCTTGAAAATTTGAAAAAGGAAGCCGAAATTTGCCGTGCGCTCATCAGAATTTTTACGTTCGTCACAGTAAAATTAGCTAGGGCTAGGTCGCCTGGCCGCAATCCGAAAGGTAGCGCTGTGTAGCGCGCGTAAAAATTATGTTACGTGCTATAATGTGTACGTGCTTCAAAGTAAAATATTTGAAACTACTGTTAATTTTTAACTGTTTGTACATTTATCGCCGGATTCAAATTTTTAATGTAATTTTGACCGAGATTTCAGCGTAAAAATTAATAAGCAATTCTCTCCGTGTAGCATAATCCAGACAACAAATTATTTATTTGCCTATTACACACCATAAAATGCAATATTTTTATCGTTTTTATTAGTATGGAAATTACATTTATTTTGCATGCAAACAGTTTTTATTGCTCAATGTTCAATTATCCTTCATGATGAAAATGTTATTTTTTGGGCAACAATAATACAAATAAATCAATACAACTTAGGAAACAAGAAATTTTAAGACGGCAGATTATTTTTGCATCTTACAGAATAAATTGCTAGAATATCGCGTTATTTGCTCCAGTTTCATAATAATATAAAGAGAATAAATAAAAAAAAAAAAGGTAATAAAGTACACGAATGCAATAAACAAAAAAAAATTTCGAATATAAATTTGTTTCTTTGCAGAACATTAATTTTGTACCGCATGCAAGCGCTTCGAACAAGAATCGATCGATGCTCACCTCAAATCTGAGTTTGCCGACAGGTGGCTGAGCGTATGGAATACCCTTGAAGGCCACAAACTCCCTTCCTTTTCTACTCTTCATAACGGTACCTTCCAGGGTACCATTCTTCACTTGCACTGTCGACGATGCCGCGGCGTGGGTCAGGCTGTCGCAGCATAGCCAACAAATCGTCACGAAGATCGTCAAACCGATGGTCAAAACCCTTTCTCCCATCATTGTTTTCATCGATTTGTTAAAAAGCATAGATTACGTAGTGCTTATCAACAGTAGATCTATCGTTCGGAAGCGAACTTGTATTATGAAAATATGCGTAGATATGGGTTTATAAATGTCTGTTGAAAACACGTGTACCACGAGAAATCGCCGACGATCGGCAGCGTACACCTCTCGACGGTAAAGCCCCAACTGATCTCGAAAGTGAGCGGGTGTCCTATGATTAAAGAAACGAACGCTACGATGCTACGATACACCTCGCGACGAGGAATTTATAGATTTCCAAGTGGAAGGAGGAAAGAAGATCGGCTCTCCTGCGCGGGAAATGAGCAAGTAACGACGAAGCGTGCACGACGCGCGTTAGCTACGTCTCGCGATTGATCTTGAATTCGAATGCATATCCACGCGACATACTACATATTTGTGTCAATCGTGGGCCACGCTTCGATCGTATCAGATATATAATAGTCATAAATACACATATGCTCACCGCATTTTTATTCAGTATATATGCGTATGGAGTGTTCCATAAAAAAAAGAAATATTGGATCAAATTTTTTATCAGAAAATCTTAATTTAATACGAGGTCATTTTCGAAAAACTTTTTTCTTAAAATGCTATTGTATAGAATTGTTGAATTTGTAAATTTGGCATACACAGGGACACCGTGCGTATAATTATTTTATAATCCTTAAATATAAATATATGAGGCAATTCACCGTGTAATATGTCACTCAATAATTTTAAGAATTTTTTTCACGATTTGTCAGAGGTTATATAACGTACGACGCTACGTAAAAATACTATCCGCATTTGTTTTTATTTCTAATTTGATATCCATTTACTTACGAGTTGTTCTTTGCCATCATTTTCTATTTAAAAAATAGCCGTACTGTAAAAATTACGACCGAGTTACAGATGCAACATCTCCAATCTACATTTGCAGTTTTGAAAATGTAATTTTTTGAGAAACGTTTAAATTATGATTAGCATAAAATTAATAAATTATTCATTGGAATTTTATATTTTTTTATGCAGTAAATGACATTTGATAACGAAATTAGATTTATTCATCAATATGTTAACAAAATTCTAATTCAAACTTAGAACAGTTAGTGATAAATTAATATTCTCCAGACGCTACTGTAAACATGAAAAAAATACAAGTCCCGAATGGGTGGTCCATTAATTTTTTTCTTAATGCGTAGCAAATAATAAAATGACAGAAATTTGAGAGATGAAACACGAGCGTGTATTAGCGGAATTTCACATTCTGATAATTCTTACTACATAGATGTTTTGCAGAACAGGTTTGATGATCGATGCTCATAAGTGTTCGTGTTTTCCGATACATATTATACTTACATATCGCATATGGAAAAAAAAATTAAAAAATCTAAAATACGTAAGAGTAGGTAAACGTGACGGAACTCACATTAATTAGATACGCCGAGTGACTCAGGTGGCGACCAATATAGCATGACTTATCTTTTCTTAACTCGACGTGACTTTCTTAGCATGACTTAACCTCGATATACCAAATTGTTGAAAAATACTTTAAACGCAGACTTTGGTTCTATTGCACTGTATTCTACAATTTTGGACTTTCTTTATATTTCCATTGGACTTGCCGAAAATTGGGGAAAAAATTGAATATATTAACGATATGATTTTAACATCATACTTTTTAGTCAAGGCAATATTTTATGAGCTAAAGATAGACCGAAATGCCAGCATTTCGTATGAATTATCGTGTTATCGCTATTCAACGCTTTTTTCAAAGTTCCTTACAAAAATTCACGAACAACGATTTTTTCGAACAATTCTTCATTCGAGTGAAAAAGAAATACCATTTTATTAAATTTGAAGTATATGTTCTCGAGGAACGGACTCTGTCCAGATGAGAAGTGTGAGGTGACGATTAGGGCGACGGGTTAACTAGGAACCGATAGTAACGAGGTATTGCCATTATGCGGTCAACAAACATTAGGTATAAGCCGTCAATAGTGGTCACGTTAGGTTGTTCGTTCCTCCAATATTCTTGCCGCATGGTCATTTCCGATTCTTGTCAGTCACGCTAATGCCACGCGTCGTCCACTTGATCGTTCTTTTCTATCGTCTCTTGCATAATTCAAATTGGCAATACCTTTCACGTACTTTGCGGCAAACGACAATGCGTATAAAAAAATACTCAAGATTGTTTAATTCATTAATATTATTGTCTTCTCAGAAAAAGAAGCGACAATAACGAAAGAAAAACAGGAAAATATCGTTTTATTTTATCATGAATTATGAACATCGGGTGCCGCGAGGTCGCCACGCCTCAGGCGGTTGGTACACTTGATCGACCAGTTGCATAGTATTTATCAACTGACGCATCGGAGGATTGATGAAGTAATCGAAAAACAGTTTTCAAGTTTTCGATATTTTTCAAATTTTATTTGTATTGTTTGTAAACGTACGAACGTCTTGCCGTGTCTGATAAGAATCTACTGCTGTGGTTATGACGACGGACGCGCTGTCGATCACTTGGTGTACCATACCTGTAGTAATTAATATGACAAGATGCATATATCTGCATATCATCTTCTTTAGGTATTCTATAGGGATCATTCATTTTTTTGAAACGCGACATGTTAATTCGTGAAACGAAATTCTATACAAATGTATTCAAATAGATTTTAGGAATGATTTTTACGAAAAAAAATCTTTTTTAAACGCACGTGTGTCGGATGCGCGTTGAAATGATTAGGTACCGATTTCTCCATTGGTTCCAATTACTAATCTTATCCGTTGAGGGCACAAGTGTATGTTTGCCTTCTGAATTCACAATTTACCGACGAACGGTAACAAATCTCGTGAGTATTTTTTTGCAACCGCTGGTATTGCAGGAAAAAAATTCTGATGTGTCTTTAACAACAAACCCCCAAGTTTTGGGGTAACACCAAAACCTAATTATCTTTTTTAAGGAACTATTCATGTGTTTTATTTCATCGTTTGTTTTTTAACCCTTCACCGTATATAGTTCCGTATATAGTCATGATTCGCTGCCCCACAGTTGTTTTTTTCCGTATGTTAAAAGATTGTTTTTCGATTACTTTCCTTTGCGATGACAAAAACACTTCCTGTTACACGAGAAAATATACAGTTGCGATTCAAAGTTGGTTCCGAAAAGAAATCTTTTAGATCTTTTTTTAGATAAAAAAAATATAATCTTTAGCAGCCACACATGTCATGACTGATAAGGCTTGTACGCGATAAGGAGTTACATAAAAGAGGTCTTCACTATGGATAAGAGAAATTTTTTGTCTCATCTCATTCATAATTTATGCAATAGCGCGTTAAGCGTTTCTCATACAGCTAATTGAGAAATTAAGTGGCGGCGTTATTGCGAAGAATTTATTTCCCTGAAACATGGATTTGATAATATGCCATGCTAAATTTCGTTTTTGAAAATGCAGTAATATTGCAGATCATATAAGAACGAGTGATAAATTTCATTGTGCTCGATGCAATTGACCTCCTTTACAGGTTTATTTGTACGAAAACTTTGTATCTATTTTTACGAATAAGAAAATTCTGAAGACAATTGTTGTCGCTTGAACCAGTTAGCGATTTAATTGACCACACTTCGCTCAAATTGAACTCAAATTTATTAAATAAAAATCAAATTTTACTTCAGCTCGTGATGTCAGCGGCGACGTGATAGATCCTATTTTTGGGCGTGGCCTCAACGACCGAATACCAGCTACGATGTAGTGCAAAGGCCCCGTCCTGCTGATACTATATGCAATTCCATGTGGTCTTATGAATAAGCTGCCGCTTATTAGCAGGTGAGTTCAATGCTCCTCTTTATTTATAAAATATAAAAAGTTGTTTTTATTACCGAATGATGTGATTATTAATTTCAAGGACGAAAGTATAATATGCCGTTTGTCAATGATATTACATCGATAGTTTTCAACTGGGTTCCGTGGTGTAGCGGTTATCACGTCTGCTTTACACGCAGAAGGTCGCCAGTTCGATCCCGGCCGGAACCATGATTTTTTTTTTTATATATTTTTTTTTACATCGATTATTATTTTTCGTAACGTATAAAAATAATACAATACATGAATCATAATGATAATAATAATAAAACACTTATTATATAATGAATATAAAGAGAGCGTGGAGATAGGATACGCATCACATAGTTTACCACATTTGGTTTTTAGTTTAAATCAATTAATTCGAAAAACTATTTGATTTCCACTTCGTTTGTTAACTTGTTGGGATATTCAAATTGTTTTTTTAAAATCGCTCCAATTTTTGTGTGCTATAATTAGAATCGGTTGGATGCACAGATTGCTTTCATCCACACTGTATATTTGACAACGCTTTACGTATACCAATGAATTATTAGCTTCAATTCAACAATATACCTACTGGTAATTCTTTAAAGTTATTAGCAATGTAGTCAGAGCAAAGGTGTTGAATAAATTAACAACAAACTTTTGATTAATTTTATGGAACGTACTTGCTGTTTTACTTTCATACGTGAAACGTTTTGTGACAAGTAGGTGACATTTAAAATGACTACGTTTATAAAAAAAAATCTGATGTTACATCGCACACTATAATCATATTTGCATTTTCATTAAATTACGGCAAGAGGTTTTTGCAGAATAACTCAAACCTATCTGAACAATGTGGATATTCGTTAAAACGTAAAAAGAATATATTTGACACTGTGTTTTCTCAGATAACGAAATCAGAAAAGACCAAATTTGTCAACGTTGGATATTTTTCAAACAATTGACAACTCAGAAAGAATGTATCATTTAAATGGTTTTCAAAGTGCTCTATAAAAACGATGCCATCCATATATATATTTTTTATTTTTGAATGTTATCATATTATGTTTTTACATTTTTTGCTGCTCGATAAAACCTCGAAAAATCTGTATATATGGAATAAAATTTGCAAGTTTTATTTTTTTACGCTCAATAACTATATACAACAAAAACCTCAGGTATCTTGGATTTTTAAATACGAATTTCAGGAGAACGAAACCAGAGCTGAAGGAGTATACGGTATAAAAGCGCCTTATATCGATTTGGCCCTTCTGTTAAAGTGTGAAAAGATCCGAGTGTCGAGAGTGCAAGAATCCGCGAGGAAAAAGAAGAGCCATACTGGTTGCGTGGGTGAATCGTGAGAAAAATAACAGATGGCTGGCTTGTCTCGCGGTGCGGTCGACGCTTCGCGGCTATACGCTGACAATAAAACCAAGTGGCATCGCGAAACCTCTCCCCTCAAGGGATCACTTTAATTCTAGAAAAATCGTCCAACTTTTTTTCGACTTTCGCTTTACCTAAATATTTTTACCACGAGATTTTCCGAATCTGCCTGCTCCAAATAAAACGCAAGCTTATTGTTAGTTTCATGAAATTTTTATGCGTCCTGGGAAAATGGTCCGAAAGTACGAACATTTTTCCTTGTTAGTAGACGCATTAGAAAATACAAAATAATGCTTATTTTTATTTTCGTTTCGTAACGTATCTAATTATATATTTGTAATTGCAGATCTTTTGAATATAAAAATAATTCCATTGTGAAGGCAATATTATGTTGAGTTTTGTGAATTTTTATTCACAAAATTTCTGTGTTTCATATATAATGTAAACAAATATACTTACTCGTTGTTTTTTATTTTCCCTTTCCATTACATAAGTACCTACCCATTGAAAATGAAAAATATTTCTGTGTGAAAACTCAAATGCTATACAATTTCCGATTCCATTGGTAAGGTAAGGCGCATCTATATTTTTTTACTGGCAGATAAATTGACAACCTGATATTTTGAAAAATATTATGATTGAAGTTTCATTATAATAAAAAAATGAATCAGTCATGGCATTGAAGATTACTTTTTACTCTGATTTCTCTACCTCATCGTGGCTTGGTAAGCATTATTATAAAAGCTGCTATTGCATCGACAGTCAAATTGGCACTATGCTTATGTCTATCTCGGTATAGTATAAACGCTGTATATAGACATATACATACGTGTACAAGACAATGCTGGGGGTAGTTGCATCGCGAAATACTTCTATCGCGCCTGAACATGAAATCTTTTTCTCCTTCGGGGTTGAGTAGCGCGTTTCTGCACTCGAGTGTCTCATGCGGCCGAGAGTGCGAGCGAAGGGGGATAAAAGGTTTTCTTGTCTAACAAAATAGCGTCTCCGGACCATTAGCCCGACCGCTGTCGCTTCAGTGCGATTCTCTGCTCACGGCGTATCGTTGAGGGGAATTTTCTATACGTTTTTCTTCGATCCACACTTAAGAGATCTTTAGACCACGGATCGCGCTTCTTTTCCTTAACGGTATATCAAGATGCAATGCCTTCGTGATATAAGGGGAAACATTCCAGGCGTTAAGAAAATTCGGAGACGAATAAAATAATTGTAAGTTTTCGATCTATCGTATCATAAATTAATTATCGGTATGTTTATAGGAATCGTTTTTGCTTCATCATTTTTATGGGATTTTTTCCACACGATCGATAAAAAGATTTCACGAGTGTTGGAAGGATTCTTAGAATAAGAGTTTGTTCTGTATTCGCAATGAAGAAAAACCGTGCATCATTCCATATGTAATGTGATGCATAACTGTAGGTCTTTATAGATACATATGGGGCATTCCACGCCAAATCGGACACCATTTAGCTTATGCATCTCCAATTATTTGAACTTTTGTTTCTTTTAGTAGCGATTGAGACTAACTTCCATGATTTCTTTTCAACTTTTTTTTCTATCAAGCCATTCAAGAGATATAATTTTTGTGAAAAATTTTGTTTTTTCACAAATATTTTTTATGAAATGCTCATAACTCCGTGAATAATCCATGAAATATCAGTCTTTTTTCAAAATTTACTTTATTTTTTTTTTTTTTATATTTTTAAATTTCAACAAAAAAATGATCATTGTTAACAATGTTTGTCGTGATCGATTTTCTTCAAACTGCAGCGGGTTCTTCAACTGGAGCGGGACGTTTTCGACTTCGGTTTACGGATTGAGTAAGTAAAAGTAACCGTTCAATTAACCGAAAAGTCTTTTTTTTATTGTACATATTTTGGCATCATAAACTGTAAGAAAACAATTTTAACTCGTATATTTCAGTTTAAAATATTGTTACGGCAGTCAGAAGCGCTGAAGAAATTTATAGCTCGAGTGTACGTAAAAATAAAAAACACTCTTTCTAGCTAAGTTCAAGATCCCCTTAAGGAGGTTCGATGGTGAGCATGCTAATAAACTTAGAGCCCATTGTGCGCCGTAATACCGAGACTTTTTATGTATACCTACGTATGTTTCCGATTTTTTGAAGAATATATTTTTTAAGTATTGAATTTCAAGTTTCCTGTAATTTTTATAATATGGAAAAAACGTAATAATCTACCACTCGACTTCGATAATATGTCATTTGTCCCATGCACCCGGCGAATACCTCCATTTCTCAAGACTTTATTCCTCAATTAATTGCTTATTATTCTGGCGAGCTTTCCAATTCAAGGTCACAAACAATCAACGAATGTAACGATTAGTTTTTTTACGTGTGTTTTGGCTCCAAGTGCCTATAAAAAATCGATACATATGTGAGGACCGGTCCATTCTATCGTCTTCATACCGTGTTAAATGCACTGACTTTAATAATTAATGCGGGCCGACCTCCAAATAAGAAACCCAAACCCAAACCCAAGGGGAAGAATTTTTCTTGTATATCGCATATCCCCACCAGGTACGCGCCCCGCGCTCACTACCTGTGTCTGTTTTTCTCATTCTTTTCCAGAGGTTCCGCGCACGAAATTCTCGAGCTTGGGTTTCCAGCCGGAGTGGGGGAAGCCCTCGAGCGAGAAACTGGGAAAAGTATCTTATTGTCGGGTTTCTTATTTGAAGGCCGGACTGTATCTCGAAAACTGTGCGGTAAATATCGTGCAAACTCCGCTTATGCACAGACGAAAGGTTTAACAACGCTATACAACAAAATTAGACTTCTATCTTGAAGTTATTCGAATCACCAAACCTCCTGAAGGTCAGTTAATGTTATCTGTAGTTTGATAACATTAATAAAAAAAAATTAAAAAACACATGATCTTCGATATTGAGTGTTTTTTCTCTTTAACACCTGGTTCTCACCTCCCAAAAATATACTATGTACCCATAACTGAATAGCAAATCTGGATTATTACTACAATGGTGCAATATTTTTTTTTCCTTAAATAGCAACCTTTTTAATTTAAATAATCGTTTGTAAAACTTTTCTCCCATGATTTTTACTGACGCTGTATATAACAAACAAAACTCGTTCTTCGCACATTACTTAATATTTGATGGCAAACAGTTATTAAAAATAAAAAACCTATTCTCATTTCAAAAGTACAGTTTGAAAATTGACCATGAATTTTTTCCGATTTTTTCATTTGCAATTACAGGTGTGATAACGCGTAAACGAAAACAATCTCGGTTCGCGGAACAAGAGTCCCTAAAAACGTCCGCAGATTGAGGGTTAACTATACGTTGTTTGATTCCACTGCACTTTGTTCGATACACACTAATCACATTTAATACATCGGATCATTGTTCATGCGCTTTAGAAATTTCATTTAATACATTCCGAATGAAGAGCATATGTGTATTTAAGGGGGAAATCTATGGAAAACTTCAAAAAGTTGACCTTTTTTTGTTGGATTAAACGTCAGTTTATTTCTCTATGAATATTATATCAAAGTTTGAAAGCGAACTGCGAAGCCAAATAAAAGTTACAATCTGTGAGCGTAATTTTTACCGGATCACGTCTAACGTGCACCCCAGCTCGCAGCTCTCGCAGAAAACGAAAACTAATTCCCAGAGAGAATCCTATTTACGAAGATTTGTCGAGAAAAGATTTACTTCAAAGGTTTTTGGGTGGCCATACCCAGAATCCAAACGAAAGTTGCAATTCAACTGTTTGGCTTATGACCCCGAAACATTTGCATACTGGGTTGAAACTTATTGTAATAATTATTATATTATATTGAATGAGGGGAGAATTTAGTTCAACATTAAAAGTGAAGAATGTGCCGGACATCCAAACTGGAACCATTTGTCAGATATTTACGGAAAACAGGGACCGTCACCGGACACATGGGCAGAACCGGCGGAGCTCATTTGAGAGCAACGAAGCTCGTTTAGCCAGAAAAGAGAAATTGCAAACCAGCAAAATCATCTTTTTGATAAAGCAGAGGAAGTGTTGCATACGACTGGAATCGCAGATTAACCGGTAAGTCACTAAAATCAGTAGTTTTCATATGCCCAAACTTGCGAAGTCTCACTTAAAAAGTATTTTAGCGATCTCGCTACAATTTTACATGAATGAACTTTATAATATTGTCTTCAATATGACTTTATACATTTAAAGTTATCCATTAAAAAAGTTATTTTTTTACATTAATGTGACAAGAAAAGTGGAAAATATTGAATTTTTTTAAAAATCGTCGCGAAATTAAAGATTTTATAATTCACATTTTGTTACGTTCATATAGAGTGGAATTATGTTATTAATCAAAACGTTTTCGTTGTTCTGATTCTGATGATCCAACAAAGTGCAGGAGTCCCCTCCGCTCCAATAGCTCTGGATAAGTCCGCCATTTTCTTTTTGTTATTTAAATAAAAAATTATTTGAGCAAGTAAAATGTAACAATAACATGTTATGAAAGTTTCATAAATAAGGAATAGTTTGATCACTTCCAAAAAATTCCCAAAAATACGTTATTTTTGCGCTTTTGCTTGTATTTCCCCCTTAAGCTTATCAGAATAGCACCAAAAAATGGATTTATTCGACCAAGTGGTATTTATACAAGTAAAAGCATCGAACAAAATGAAATGCATTCTACTGTAGGTATTTGAATATATAAATGCATATATGAACAGAAAACTTATGCTACTAACGGGCGAAGTTTTCCAAAATCTTAAAATATTTTCGAAGGATAAATGATATTTCTCAAAGCTTCGCAAAAGCACTTCGACATTTTCTCGAAAAGCTGGTATAAAATAATCATTCATAAAATGTACCATTGAGCTATAATCTTAAGTTTAGTATGACAGCAAGATAAATTCAAGGATAAATAGGGTTGACTTTCGGAACTTTCCAAGCTATCTCACTTTTCCTCCATTACTGGATTTTCTCGAGTCGACTTCTTTACTCTGCCCGCAGCGCTTTTGCCAGTCAAGCCACCCCTATCCGTGTCGTTCACGAGGGTCGAGTTTATCATCTCTCTTTCTTCCCCTTTCCTTCCTCTCCCTCTCTCTCTCTCTCTCTCTCTCTCTCTCTCTCTCTCTCTCTCTCTCTCTCTCTCTCTCTCGCTCTCGCTCTCTCTCATATACGCATATATATATACGTATATGATACGTCGACCAATTGCAAGCATGCTTGAAGGGTTCTTTTGAAGCACAACCCCTCGACCAATCGTGTCCGTGGATTTTCGAAAGCTTGCTGTTTCGCGCAGGGGTTTGGGCGTGGTCTAAAAACAACCTTTAGCTCGAAGATCATCGCTGGATCATCATCCCCCTCCAGGATAAGTCCGGGAGGTGAGTTCGGTCTCACTTTCGAGCTGCTACTGGAAGCTAAAAAATTACGAATCATAGATCACACGGTAAGACCTCGCGAGGGAGCGCAAATCGGTCATGATCAATCGCGACCGGACAATACGATCGACCATAGTGACCGATCAATCGTACGGTTTCATTCGGCTGTCAACTGTCAGTGAGCGCTCGAATTCGGTAAACTCGATCAGAGCGTGCAATTCCTTTATATTTTTACTTTATCTTAAATAGAAATAATTGCGAAGGCCTTTTGGCGATTTTTCTAAGAACTTGTTTTATGCCGGGCAACGTTGTCGCGACAAAATCGGGATTCTTTCGGTTTTATGTTCGAAAAAGTTGGTGCATATTTCTATATTTATAGAGAAACAATACCCGTGCGGCTATTCAATTCTGGTTGTTAAATAACTGAAGAACCTGCTGGTATGTAAATGGTGAAACTTTTATCTTATAAATTTCCAATTCTTTTTTTTTTAGAATTTCATTAGTATACTGAGCTCGTAAATGTTGAGCAATTATTAATAACTTCGATTATAATGTGAAGCTAAAAGTACTTATAAGATCCTCTGCCAAGAATACTAAACCAGTTGTGGCCGCAACATTAATTACTTTTTATTGGCCGAAACAAGGGAAAGTATCTACTAAGAAGTAGACTTCGGTGGTGACCATGCTTGTAAATTTATTGTTAGAGTTTATTTTGCGAGGCAATACCGAGACTTTTTATGTATGTGTATATTTCCAATTTTTCGAGAAATATTTTTTAACCATTGAATTTCGAGTTTCCTATTAACTATATAATATGGGAAAAAACGTAATAATCTATTGCGCGACTTCGGTAATACGTCATATCGTCGATGTTTGACATGCTTATTATTCAAAGTGAGCATTCCAATTCAAGGTGTACTATCGATCGCACAAAGTCAACGAATGCAACCATTAGTTTTTTCTTACGTGTGCTTTGGCTCCAAGTGCTACAAAACAATAGATATATACGAAGACCGGCACATTCTATCGTCTACATGCGTTAAATATGCGCACCAACTTTAATCATTACTATCCCGGAAACTGTGCCGTAAATCCTGTGGAAACTCTGTTTATACATCGACGAAGGGTTTGACGATGCTATACGCCATAATTAGACTTTTATCTTGGAGGCGTTCCAATCATCGAACCTCATTAAGATTGAACTTGTTTTGTGTTTTCAAAGGTATCGAATCGTTGAAATAAATACATTTTTCAAGTATAATTGTTACGTAAAGTTTAAATAATGTCTTGTTAACATTACGAACTATTATACTAATAATTCTTAACTATTTCACGTTGTTATTGAAGGTGTTTCGTGAATGTGGAAACAATATTCCATAGTTTTCCTTGTTAGAGTACTTAAAACGTGTTTAAAAAAAAAAAAAAAACATAATTTTGAGTCTAGTTTTGAGATCTCAGGGCCAACAACTTTTATTGAGTTAACGTTACTACGCAATCGTAAAAGCGCGAAGAACTTTTAGCAAATTTTGTCTATTTTTTGTTTTGATCCACGGGCTTAGACAATTTTTATTTCATTAAACAAATATATGAACCAGATAACCTATTTTGTCAGATTCAGATCTATTTTTTATTTATCTCTTTGTGACATTTTTTGGCTGAGATATCCGACATTGAATAGAGAAGGGTTCGTTTGCCTTTGGGCATCGATATCTCAGCAATCAATGATCCCACAGAAAATGAGAGAGCAGTTTTTAAAACTTGAAAATATTTCCTATAAGATTGTTTCGTAATGTTTAGGTACAAAATTTTTAAATCTTTTTCAGAAAAAGCAGAATATGAGTAATTGTTATGTTTTTCAAAATGGTGGCAGGTAATATAAATGCATGTCAACATTTATACTGTACCGTCAAAAGTCCGATATCTTAGACAAAAATTGATGTAAAGTGATAAATAACAAATAGAATTGAATCTGAAAAAATAGGCTGATCTGATTGGTGTATTTGTTTAATGAAACAAAAATGGTTTAAGCCCGTGGCATTGACAAAACGAATAGTAGACAAAATCTGCCAACATTTCTGTGCGCTATTTCTTATGATTGCGTATGTAGTAACGTTAGGTCAATAACCAATGTTAGCCATGAACTAGAACTTTGACCGTTTGAAGCTTCAAAATTCGTTTTTTTTATCTCCATACGACCATTTTTCAGTGAAAATGAGATACAGTCTTTCAAACGTCCCTCAGAAAAATTCATGTTCGAGTATATAATAATTTGGCCACCCAATGCATGTAGGTACAAATTTAAAGAAAAAGCCTTGTAAATAAAACATTTCATATTATTTCCGCTGAATTATTAAACATCACGAAACCTCCTTCCATGACGAAGATAAAATTAATAAGTAGGTACTGATTCGTAGAGCATATTTCGTGTATGAGCAGAAATTGCGATAAATTAATTGGGAAAATTCAACTTGCACTAGGCTTCCATTTACTAAAATGTTGGCTTCAATAAATAACGCAATAGCGACATCAAATACGCAATAAAAAGCGTATCGCTAATACTTATCATAAAATTAAACCAGATACGTATAAGCTCAGATTTTGGCCGACATCGGGCTCAAACACTCCTCGATCGACCCCGCGCATTTAGTTACCCCGTGACTTAATGCACCTATAAAACAGTTTTTCCGGTGTGACACCACGTAATTACCGGTTGTTCAGGATAAAGCCCATTATTTTAATATCGGAGTCGGTGGCCGAGCATATGTCAAAGGCTCATTATCGTAACATATGTCACGGTCGACTCTATACATATATGACTAAACACAATATGTTACTGTTTCTTATAAATACTCAGTGAATTGACTCAAAATAATATCGAACGTCTTCTCTCGAATTCTTTCAAATTGTTTAAAAGTATGAACAAAATTATACCACTTTGAGAACAGGTTGCTCACAAAACGAATTGTAATCTATAGTTGATAACGAGTAATTTCATAATTGATAATCGGCGATGATTAATAATTACTGCCGTCAACAATTCATTCTAGGTATTCCCAATTTGTTTAAATTAATTTATTCTCCTGGTGCACTTTTGGTGTGTATGAATTTGAAATATTTGGTATCGACACAAAATTGAATTATAAATCTTATGGCCGAGGCCAAGTATTTTCTCTGAACGAAAAACAGAAAAGACAAAAATTGCTTTCTCCCCGGGTATCAATACCTGCAGGGGGTTATAGCGTCACGGTGCTGGTCGTACTCTGTAACCCGTTCGTACGATATCGTGTATGTATATGCATATATGCCATAGCAGAGGGGTGATGGGAGTCACAGCGTGCATAACGAAGTCACCAAGTCACGCAATCACTGCGACACTCGTGTGAAGCCAGCACGTGTTTGCGGGTAGCCGGACAGTGGGTGGCCCCGATGGAAGTCAAATTAAAATGAACAACCAAATCATAGCCAACGGAACTCTCGTTTTTTTTTCCACAGGGTTTCTCGATCGTTGGCTGTCTCCTGCTGTAATGACAGCGGAAATGATCGAAAAACCTTCGACGATTACGATTGGAATGCTGATAAAGTATCCCCAGTAAATCCATAAAAAAGGGATGAGTATGTCGCACAATATAGCAATGTGACAAAAAACCAAACTTGGTTTAATTTTCTCATTTCGAGAAAGCAGTGAATAACGAACTCATGTTCGTTCCATCGAATTTTTGTTATTTATGTTCGACGTTATTAACGTTTCCAACTGCACAAAAATAGTGTTAGTTAGATAAAAATACAGAATGAGTAATGAGAATACTAAATAAACACCGTTGCATTGAAGCTTGATGAATACGCGATCGATTTTATTAAGAGCGTTATTATTTCTATATAAAAAATAATGTTTTTCAAGGAGAACAAAGTTATCTTATTGTTGTCGGCAACCAGATTCATTCAGAGTTTAATGAATCGAGACCCATTTAATGAGAAACGATTATACCATTGTAAGTTCAGTACACTATATATTTTTGCAAATTATATAATTAATGGCATTGCCGATAATCGTAAATTGGCTTTTTTTTTGGATAGAAAGGATTTTTTCTAAAATCAATTGAACAAGCTTCTAAAAATCGCGATATGATATTGTTTTTATAATAAGATTCTTTCTTTATGCGACTTATATTTTCATCAGAACTGACAATTAGTGGTTTAATTTTTACAACAAAGTTATTTGTTTGAATTTCTTTGAATGAAAAATACCAACAAAGGCGGATGGGTAAATAAAAAAACATCAATGTTTCGGTTAGTGTTTTTCAGTACGTACCTACAGAAATACAGGAAAGACAAAAAAAAGACATATAATTGGTCATATTGCATATTTTTACTAACGAGCTTCTATATTAAACTGACAATCTTTATTCACGGAACGTACATGCGGATACCAAAAAAAAAAAAACACCGCGGTAGGGATATATAGGAATGCCCCATATAATTTAAAGTCCGATTCGATTAGGTATAACCAAATAAAAAAATCCTATAATAAAAAAAAGTCGTATTTGCAGTATCGCTATTTTTCAAATCGATAATCAAAATTAACTTCGTTTTATTATTCGCTGCCATGTGCTTGTAGTAGAATCAAATTTTTCTGACAATGGCAACCAAATAAATCTAATAATGAGAAATAAGTTTCCACAAGGGCTTCAAACAGAACAAATACATAATTTTGATAAATCATACGGGTAAATGATTTTTCAAGACAATTAGAATGCCGATTAAGAATAACATATCTTTCTTCGAGCATTTTTATCGATTTTTTAAACGGTTTATGAAGCAAAATTATTGTCCGTTTGTTTGCAGAAAATAATCTGTAATACAAAACAAACTAAAAAATATTACGAACATCAAATCCACTATCATTAATATGTACCATAAATGAATGTTGTAGATTTTCTTCGATACAAAGGGCCGGAACCGATGTGCGAATGTCTCAAATAATCGAATGTGTCATCGCGAGGGACTCGAGGTGAAGACTACAGCAGATCGATCAGCATTTTTTATGCGAAATAACGCACGTGTTACGTGACGATGAAAAAAATTACCATAGAAACGTCAACGCGTTATCCGGTGTCTCGTGTCACACCGTATATTCGTCTTTTTATTCCATCGCCTCTCTGCCGTTGCTCGATTCCAGGCGCTTCCTCAACCCATTTTTATTATAGAAAAGCGCGACACCTTGCACAAGACCCAAACTATCGGAAAGTCATCGAAACGACATTAGGCGTGAGTCTCTCGACGTCACACTTACCCATAACTAATAATATATACGGCACGCGGAGTACCACAAGCTTCTTCTCAACGTTTCAATGATCGATGAGTTTTGCATTATTAAAATGTCACGGGGAAACGCGATAAAAATACCGATCGATAATTTTAAGGAACAAAATAATAATCTTTCAGACTCAATTAGGAAAATTGTTAATATTGCATATAATTGAAAAAAATCATAAAGGGTTAAGGGAACGTGCTATATTAGTAGTAAACGCACCAATGTCAATTATATAAATTTCGCGCGTTAAAACAGCATACCACGAGAAGCTAAAACGTACACGTCGACCGCTGCTTTATTAATCAAGGCAAGTTCTTAATGGTCCAAATGAATTCTTGAATTCGCATAATTTATCAGGCATACCTCCTCGCGTGGCAACATTGAAAATGGCGTGCTTACCATTATTTTACGACGCGTCAATTCATCACGACTTTGCAACGGTCCGAGGCTTTCAAGGAAAAATACAATTAACAATATCAGCGAAAACCCATATAATTTAAAATGGAAAATTTAAAAGAGAAGATGTACTGTCGCCACGTATCCCAATAATATCAACAGATATGCCGTTCGATTTCAAACGGTTGCAGTTTTCACAGCGACTCGCATTTGCAATGACCATCGAAAACAAAGTACAGGGATAATCACTACACGTGTGTCGATTAAATTTGAAAAATCCATGCTTCGTAAATGAACAATTACCTATATGTAGCTTACTCCCCATAGGAAAATCGTCGGATTTATTCGTGTACGCACCAGGCGGAAAACAAAAAAAAATGTGTATCCACAAGTACTTGAATTAACATAAATAAAATAAGAAATTCTTTCATTGTCATTTGCTGTAAGATAAATTATGGCATAAAAACGGCGTTGCAAAGCAGGCCGGGTACTGCTAGTTCATTGATAAATAATAATCGATCCAAAATAATGTTGTTTTCAAAGAAATTGTCTATATTAAATTGTTACTAATAATTATTATTTTTCAACTGCGATGATTCATAACTGTAAAATATTTTGTCAAAGACTAATATTCTGACAATTATTATTCATGATCTTGGCCTACGAAAAAAATTGTACACGCTTTATTTGTTAATTTTGACACATTTTCACATTGTTTAAAAGTGAGCGGCGTCTGTACACTGCCGCATTTTCAACCATGGATTCAGCAATAGAGATCTTGGAACATATCAAAGGTCCCCAACTCTTTATTTCAGTCCTATTGAAAATACCCCATCCCTATTCGCCACCCAGTCCAATCATTAGCGATGGCAAAACGATAGCAAAGATATCGAATGGAATATCTTTCAAACCTACAAAAGTGTTTTTAATAGTAAACCATCAATGCTTTCCAAGATAACATACAAAATAAAGCATTTTTCTTTAATTGGTTTCTATTACCGAGATTAGTTTATCAACAGAATTTTGTAGGCATTGCATAATAAAAAGGTGCTACTAGTGCCGCGATAAGCAATGGGTATACCTAAGCTTTTAGTTTCGCGCTTCTCAAAGAAATCTCAAATGATTATAAAATATTTGAATTATTGAAAATTCAACCAAATGACAAATTTGTTTTGCTCGCCCCTCCCCCGATCGTTACGGCCTGCCCCAAATTTGACTCGCCCACTTGTCATCATCTCGACTTCTCGACGTGGCGTGCCATACATGGTGGTACCATATGTTGCCGGACTCGTGCTCGTCGCGTGGGTCCGCGACGTACGCGTGGACAGGTATCGAGAAACGGAGTTAAATATTTCACCCCCTCTCACCTTACCCTAATTGCACATGGGTAGAAGTGCATGCTGCAGTTTAAGCACGAGGGTCGTGACCATATATAGTCTACCGAACAACCCTTTGCTCGACGCAAGAAGGGGTTCGAACACGCGTATTCGTGCGTTATACGGTCTGCATCCAAATATATATATATATATATATATATATATATATATATATCTACATGATACAGACACCTGCATTGTACCGGCCAGCAGCGTGTTCCGTCTTGGCTATTCGCACTTTCTTAAAAATGTATACACCTGTCGCGGTTAGCTCTATGCCAGTGGAGGCAAACGAGTCCCCATAAAAATGTGATTCTTGGCCAAAACGTGATTTTACAATTTTATTTTCGACATTTTTACAACCTTTCACATTCTCCATTTCACTTTAAAATTCCGTTCGCTTTTTAATGGCCAGAAAAAACTAGAGATTAAAAATACTTAATTGCTTTAACGTAAGTTGTCAAATATCGATATACAATTCTTTGTGTTTAAGGCTTGTCTTTTTCCCGTTTACGCGCGTACGTTTCGAAGAAAAAGAGGGAGAATTCGAATAATTTTGTACGGTGACAATTTTAATTTGTATGCAAGCAAATTTAAGCTTTCTATTTTTCATTAATATAACCTAATTTTCACTTTAAAATACCTAAAATTGACAATGTGGTAGTTAGTATCGTGAAGGATGGTTTTTAAATCAATGTCCAGTGTATAAGCCGATGTACTCGTAGTTGAAATTTTTCACAAATGTCTTCTCTATAATTTTTGTACCTATGTCATACAATTCTCTTATTCATCATCATTTATTTTTTATGAATTCCAATGCAACGATTTTCTCGATGAGAGTCAGACATTTGTGTTCGAATAGCGTTTTGATAAAATCAACATTATTTAAATTGGTTATAATGAAGCCCAGTTTTGTCTTTTTCTTTGAAAACAAATCTGGTATGATATGTTTCAAAGAATAACCAAGTAAATACTTTGTGCCCCATTCATTTTTATTATTTAGAAAATAAAAATTACATGTATCATATTTGAAAGTATATAAGTATATTAAGATATATATTGTTGTTCTTTTCTAAATAACAGTTCGTAATCATAAAAATCTACCAAAACTTGTTCTCCGTTTCCTAAATTCAGATGTATGTAAATATATGTATCGCCCGTTAAGGGGAGGTTCTAGTCCAGAGGCCCGAAAATGTGCGTAATTTCATGATTTTTTGAGAGTACATACGTATTTTTTTTTTTTAACTTTTGTGGCATTTATTTGTTTATATTTGAAAAAGTTTACAAAATTTTTTCGAGTAAGAATAATACAAAATGGCAGCTCCAGTTCTCATTGACGACGGTCGTGCGCGGCGGTGGACAGTGTGCGCGGGGCACTCTACAGCCCTGCCAAGTGATCTGAAACGAAAAAAAAACAAAAAAAATCTTAAAGTAGACGAAATTTGGGGGGCTTTGTGAATTTCCGATTTTTAAAAAACCCTTTTTAAAAAAAATGGGGACCCTTTGATAAAAAACCACCTTTTTTATCTCTTTTTATTTGTTTTATCGTTAAAAAAACAATAGTAAAAATTTTTTTTTGACAAAAACGCTCCCTAAAGGCTCCCTAAATTGAATAAGCTTTAATTTGAGCCATCAAACGTCGAAATCGGGAAATATCCTTTTGCCTGCACATTTTTAAGACCTTAAGGATGGAAATAAAGCAATACAAAAAAATAAGTTTTTTTTGGTCGATTTTGACTAGAACCTCCCTTTAAAGTTAAATACAAAACAAATATTTTTACATTTTTTTTGAAGTTAGCCGTATATTTTCTTTCGATTATTCGCTTGACCATTTTCTTTATTTATATGAAATATATTATCTTGAGTTTAGCTAAAAGCTATTTCGAACATGGCTGTTCTATAATTGATTTAATTACAATTGTTATGGGATAAATTTACGAAAGCTATAGTTGTAGAGATTTTATATAAAATAAAAAATTCTGCCATGCCCAAAATCATGAAGAAAGTTTGACGAATGGTGCTGCAGAAAACGCAGAGATTTCAAAGCCCAAATTGCTTACTTAATTTACATAGGACGTTTCATCCTTTTAGAAATGTCTCGTGTTTTTTTTTTTTTTTTTTTTTCATGGAACCAAAGATTATCTCACGAAAAAGCACAAATTATTAATAAATGTGCTGAAAAAAATTGCAGGGAAACGTCAAAATATTATTTAGCAATGCTAAGTGAGGAAATAATGCTCCGAATATATAAATTGGATGCATCGAATTTGGCTTTGTATTTATCGAATGGCAGTACAATAAAAGTCGTTGACATTATGCCGTGACCGTCATTCTACCATTTCCTACGAGTTTCAAACTTTGATTCCGCGAGGCCAAAAATACTTTGTAACGCAAGTTGAATAAATTCCAAATCCAAATGTAATTTTATATGTGGGGCATTCCACGTGAAATCAACCACTTCCGAACCCAATCCTTTTTAATTTTGCTGAAATTTGTATATACCATTCTATTCTGCTAAAAACATTTTTGTGATTTTTTTCAAATTTTTTTACTCAACCAAAAACAGTTATGAATTTTGAAAAAAACATCGCTTTTCCAAAGGCTTTCAAGCACTCATAACATTTTAAAAAATCGCTTAATCGAAACTTTTTCTTAAGTTTTCATTTTTAACTGCGCTTTTCCAAAAAAAAATACAAACAAAAGATTGAGTCATAATCTATGAAATTTTTCAGTTTATCAGATAATAATATCAATTTTTCGAAGAACTCCATTTTTGATGTTTTTTTTTTAATTTAGATTCATTTTGAGTTCCATGAAAAGAAGCATTTTATCATTCTTTCATAATCTGACATTGTTTCAACTAACCATATTAAGTTAACTTATTAACTACGAAATTTATTCAAAAACTTAACTTCATTAATGATTAGAATTATTACGACCCTAATATTGGGTCGTTCGGAAAGTAATTTCGTTTTTTTTTGGGAAACATGAAACACAATTTTCGAATAATGAATAAATATTTTATTAAATTATATATTGGCC
>JAPYZU010000653.1:0-25746 GCA_030523005.1 Tryphoninae sp. B BG-2022a
CTAAAAACTCGCATCAAGGTACTTTATAATTACTTTACTCTAGTGTGGTATTCATTATTATTATTTAGGTAACATTTTCGTAGTCCTATATAATCTAGCCTACGACATTAATAAAATCCACATTGACATATTTATTATTTTTCTCTCAAACCACTATTAAATAGAAGCAAACTTTTCAATTAATAAATCTAATTTTGTATCAAATCAACAAAAGACTTTTTAAACAATTTAAAGTAAAAACAAATGAAGATAAATTAACATAGGAAGGACACTTCTGCTAGAAAAATACAATTCAAAATAAAAATTAGCATTCCCATAAAAACATAATCAGATTCGTTGCGATTATGGTAAATATAATAGTGACTACTATCAGTACAACCCAAGTGAGACCAGAGTTAACAACCTCCTTGACATTTCACCCATTTTTCTTCGGGCCTGCTCCGTTTATACGTTTCTAGACAAACGAGGCACTCAAACTCGTTCAATTGTAAGTATGCTGATGGTATATAGTACTTTCCTCTATTGAAGTTACAACTGCACCCAACCCCTTTTGGCAATAAAACGACCACAGTCGCGAGGCGGAATAATTTACAGAAATAAGAGCCACCATTTTATGATCTCTAAACTACCAAAATTACGTATGCAAACACTCAATGTTATAAGTTATATTAACGTGAAGCTTATCTTAATGAAATTCATCAAAAATACTTTTGATGGAAAAAATACAATAGGACTATGTGAAAACGTATTCAGCACCCGGAGTACGATGCAACACCGGCAATCATGTCCGTACCTGGAATCCGCATATTTTTCTCCTTTGTATCCCTAATCTGCAGTACATAGTTTCGAAAATATTTGAGTTGTTACAATCGTACCCTACGCAGGATGAAAGAAAGAAATCGTTCGGGTATTGTTGCGAAATCTTGGTTTTACAAAGCGATGAGAATTTCGTTTTCCGTCGGTTTACATCCACCTCGACCTGTATCGTTCAAGACTCTTGCCATCGCTCGATTTATGCAGTACCGTCCAATCGCACCGGTTCATCGAAATATATCCTAACAATGGACATTGGTATGTACAACGCGCGCTTAATATTCCACGATCTTTTCACTCGTTCGTGTATATATATATATATATTGAGTTCTCATACGAGTCGAGGAGATGGAGAAAAAAACGATAAAGATCACGAATTTCGTCGGAGTCGTAATCGGGAGCAGATAAGAGCGAACAAGCCCCTCATAGATTCTCTGTCTAGTGTAAAGATAACCCGTGAAGGTCTCTCTCTCTCTCTCTCTCTCTCTCTCTCTCTCTTTGAAAACTTTGAGACTTTGAACCAGGATAGAAAATGATAAGATGACTACGAGCACCAACACGATACGACGGAAATGACGCGTCGAATTCAATTAACCCTTAACTACGTTTCGGTACGTACAATCATGACATATCATTAATCCTCATGCCAGTCGGTCGAGTTAAATAAATTTATATGTGAGTCATTCCACGCTCAATCGGACAGTTGCAAGATTTTTCTTTGTGTTTTCTCAATTTTTTAACATTTTTCAATTTAGTTTTTGGGTCCCTGTGATTAATTATCGGAAGTTTCAAAACTTACAACAAAAATTTCATTTGGTTCTTCTGATGGCAAACGAAAACTAAAGAGCTAAAGAGTATTCTAGTTCAAATAATGATCGTAGATGTACAATTTTTGAACGAATGCGCAACTAAATAAAAACTTTTGTTACTATTATTTACAAACATACTTATGATGACTTATTATTAATTTGAAACGAAGCGAAAAAGCGAAAGCGAAAAAAACATAGTATTTCTGAAAAGCTTACGAACTACCCAGGTTTAAAAGTTGTTAAATAGCTAGAGGTTAAAATAAAATTTACAAAAAAATCAGAATATACACTCACTTTACGAAAAAAATGTTTAATGTTTTAAACTCAAAAATCACATTCAAAAACATGTCAAATAATTTTTCTATATTTTTTTTTTGAAAAATACATTTAAAAACGAAAATTAAATAAAAAGATTCAATTTGGATTACTATTAAAGAAGTTATGAGCAGAAAAAATAGAAAAAGAACAACTTTTTGTGAAAATTCGACGTCTATTGAATCATCTGGTAATCATATTGGCAATAAAAAAGAATCTCAAAATTTATCACGAAGAATTTGTCGATGGTACTGTAAAATATTAAAAAATTGGGAACATTAAAAAAAATTGTGGCAACTATCTGATTTGGAGTGGAATGCCCCATATATACAGGGTGTCCTCTTTATCTCTGCCACTCGAAATAACTCGGTAATTATCGACGTTACGAACAAACGTTTCAAACAAAAGGTCTACGATGTAGAGCGGGTCATCGAAAGCGACCATTTTTTTTAAATTTCTTTAAAGTCGTTTACGCACCTTCAGGATTGGAGTCAAAGTCACCTTCATTTTTTTAAATGGAATGGTATATTTTGTTTTAACCATCTTGTAAAACACCTCAATACGTATAAAAACATTGGGAGGGTCAACGTCATTCAAGGTCATTCAAGGTGAGCATCGATGATACAAATCTAGATATCTCGGACCATTATCAAATATTTGGCAGTCTTATAAAGACGTCACAAAAAAATGTTCCAAACAAAAGTAGTACTGTTTGAAGGGGGCCATCGCATACGACCAATTCTTTTTTTAAAGTGAAGGTGACTTTCACGCTGCAGCAATGCTTCCACCGAAATAACAAAATATTTTTCCCATTTGATGGTCTCCTTCAAACAGTACAACTTTTGGAAGTTTCAAAGGTGTAGACGTTGCGTAGACCACCCTGTATCTACAAATATGTTTTCATTCCGGTAGATTTCCTTGCACTTGGTCGCTCTTTGTACGCGGGTAATTGTACTGATTCGTCGATACATCCAATTGATGATATTCGTTGGGCTGTTAAGGGAATTGTTTTTATAGAATCTAACGACATACTTTTTTTTGGATCTTTTATACAAATAATCAAAATATAATTTTATTTATATCGTGCCTATGTAAATCGCAAAGATCTGATTTCCTATTGTATCTAATGTACCGCATCGATTTCCCCGCGTTATGGTTGGTCAATTCGAAGCGGTCGAGAGGAAAGAACGAAAAAAAATCTACCCAACTGACTCGTCGATCCGGAAAAACTCTCTGGTGGCCCATATCTCAGATCCGATTTTCTCTTTTCTTCCTCCATCTCTCTCTCTCTCTGTCTGTCTTTACATTCGTAACACATCTACAGTGTTTCCCGTGAGCTTTGTTTCCTCAAATTAAAAATGGAACGTGATAGACGCCAAAAGGGTTGAATCTCCCCAGAGGCTTATTCGGAGCTTCTACCTTTCGCTGTAAACCAAGAGATCTTTCCCAATACTAAATCACTACCACCAGCGTCTGATTTAGAGTTTTCCTCATCTTCCTGTTACATTCCCATAAGCATGGAGAGTGATACAAAATAAATGATCATTTTTGCATCTTAACAACAATTTTACTATAGGTACAGTAATAGAAATATAATTTTAACACTAATCATCTTTCAAAAACGCAGAATATACGGTGTTTGAAAGAAAGAGAGAGAGAGAGGGGAAGGGAGAGAGACAAAGTTCGACCCTTTTGCATGGTCCTACAGATGACGACATCCTGCCTATGGGAAAAATGGGTGCCCGAAAGAAAATTACACCGGTAAGGGGGAATCGCTCTTGGTGCGTGCGTGTGTACGCACGCGCTTAAAAAGCGAAGCGCCGAGTAACGTTATAGAGGCGCGTGTATGAAAAAGACTTACGTTAGCGGAGCAAGCACTTGCGAACTGAGTCACTCGGCGGCCTAGCATAATATACGCGCACTCCAAATATATTCACGTTCGTTGCGTGTGTACCTACAAAGAGAAACAAAACTTCAAATGGGGAGTTGAATGTATGAGTAATGCACATACGCAAACGGTATACGCGTTCTCTATACTCGCAATTGTGTCTAACAATAACGCGTGCTAATAGTAATAAATATATTTACACAGAAAAAGATTTATTCGTTTTTGTAAATCCGTACGAAATTAAAATTTTTTAATTCCTATAATGTTTCTCATACATTATCGACTTTTCTGAAAATTTGATAATCTTTACGACGAATTCTACAAAAGTCGTTATTATTTCTTTCAAAGTAACATCGAGTTGTAAAATCTATAGACGAGTTCGTTGTTTACAATAAAAATAATTCGCTCGACATTATTTCTACATGGTATCGCGTCAGTGTGTTTATCCGCTAACTTCTTCTAAACCAAGCAATGGATTTTGATGCAGTTTTCACTATCATTTGGATAATTTTTCATGGGAGATTTATATGTATAATAAAACCTAATTGAGTTTTTTTTAAGTAGAAAAACAACAATATTTTGCAACTAAATCGCCTAAAATTATATTTACATGGCTTACGTAGACTAAACTTTGAGAGATACTTACTTCAATCTGCTGTACTAGAGAATTGAATTTTTGTAAAATCCTAAAGTAAATTTAATTTAGTTAATTAAAACTTTAATTAAAAATGGCGTTACTCGCGGCGCTATTTACTCTTATTCATTACGAATCTTTATCCAAATAAATATGATAATATTCTTGAGCTCTTAAATTTACATTACAATTGTCCTTTATAGTATATCATTCTGATAAACACTTTACAAGAAATCATAGATTAAAGCAATCGAAAAAATAATTCACGGTCCGAGCAGACTTAGACCTAAGGATTGAGTGCTTTTCCCATGGACAGCTAAAATTAAATTTACATGGCTTACGTAGACTAAACTTTGAGAGATGCTTACTTCAAACTGTTGTACTAGAGAATTGTATTTTTGTAAAATCCTAAAGTAAATTTAATTAAGTTAATTAAAACTTTAATTAAAAATAGCGTTACTCACGACGCTATTTACTCTTATTCAGTACGAATCTTTATCCAAATAAATATGATAATATCCTTGGGCTTAAATTCTTGAGCTCTTAAATTTATATTACAATTGTCCTTTACAGTATATCATTCTGATAAACACTTTACAAGAAATCATAGATTAAAGCAATCAAAAAAATAAATCACGGTCCGAGCAGACTTAGACCTAAGGATTGAGTGATTTTCCCATGGACATCTATACGTAGACCTTTCGTGCGTCACCTCCAAACAAAATTTGTTCGTATCGTGTAACGAAAAGCCAAGCTGCAAACTCTGTTTACAAAAATATTCTATAATCAAAACCAAGTAACTTCAC
Source organism: Tryphoninae sp. B BG-2022a (assembly GCA_030523005.1). Taxonomy (NCBI): domain Eukaryota; kingdom Metazoa; phylum Arthropoda; class Insecta; order Hymenoptera; family Ichneumonidae; species Tryphoninae sp. B BG-2022a. The sequence continues at coordinate 5,266 of JAPYZU010000653.1, forward strand.
ATTTTTCACTTCTATTCTCTGTTTTCTAAATTACACCCATATAAAGCCGGAACGAGTCGCTAGTGTACGATAAAAAGAAAAGTGGACGGCTCCCCAGACTAGTCCTAAATTCGTGCTTGAATATGTACGTAACAATGTAATATAGCCTGTTAAAACGCGAAGAATTCCAAAAATGCGTACGTTCGTACATCTAGCAAATATGTATAATAATAGTTGGATTACAGTGGTCGTATCACTGGCATACTTAATCGTTTCGTAGAAAATTGGTCCCGCCGTCTCGGTGCGTGCATTGCCCAAATCAATACCCTTGTCCGTGTGCTCGTGTGACTCGCGGCCGTGGCTCACATATCGTACAGTGCGATTCAGAATGGAGTAGCCTCGTGGTATAATCAACAGTTTCAATTGCATCGTCGGGATCATCGACCATGCGGGCTATCGACCCTCGTCCGTGATATTTTAACTCACACATATATAAATACGTGTGTGTATTGATTTTAGTAGACGAACAGACGAATTTACTATAATTCTGAATCATCCTGTACAGCATTGGAAACGATACAATGGCAATATTTGGACTCCGCCTCCCGTCTTACTTCTCTTAGCTCGATCGGACTCATTCGGAAGGATTTGTATTAAGCCCTCGAAGCGGTCGCTCCAACAACCGCACCAATACGACTAAATATAACAAAGCCCTTCTTTATGTAGATTTGTCCAATTCGAAGGGAAAAATAGTTTTGTTCATTTTTCAATCGACGATCAAACTCGTGAATTCGCCAATATTTTCGAGGATGAACGCGCGTCATTTCCCGATTTTCAAATCTCTGTCAATGTGGAAAAGAATTAGGAAGTAGTCGATTTTGGACGCACTTATGATGGAGATTGCTCGAGGCGAGTGTGCGTTTTGGAACTCGGTCGAATCGCTTCCGTTATCGCGTTATCCCTGCTCATATTCGAGAAGCATTATCAAAAAACTGGCCCGCAGGCTGGTGGCCGAAAGTCACGACCTCCCTGCGGTTCGAGGACTGGCGACGAAAATATAAAGATCCCGCATGATATGGCGCGAATCACCGAGAGAAAAGCAGTCACGATCCAGGACGCAGGCGTCAATCGCCACGAGTATGCGAGAAAGTGTCGTGAGAGATTTTCGCGCTTCTCAGCTCGTTCTGGAATCTCGTGAATGGCTCTTCCATTCGGGAAAGATCTAAGAACGGAAGGGAGGGGAAGTTTATGCTTGTTTACGTTCGCCAACTTCCGACACTCGCAGCTCTTCCGCTACAGCCTTCGGGCGAGCGTGAGAATCTACGAAGCGAGAGGAGGACCTAGATAAGAGTATTATAGTAAAATCCCTTGACTCTCGTTCACCCACGAGTGGCGAAACGGGAGGAAACACGGCCTACGGCCTGTACGAGGATCCTCCATTTTTCATGACTTTCTATATCCGAAATATACGATATGGAGCTACATATACCTCCATCAGTCCATATATGGACAATTCCGTCAGGGACCATCGAGCTATTTCTGATAACAATTTCCAAATTCGTCCAAAATTCGTCCGAAAATATTAATTGCAATTATTATCCACCGCTACCGTAGTCCGTTCAACTTTTTCAACCATTCGAAAGAAAAAAAGCAGTAAACCTAATTCTAGTTAGTACACAAAATTCGAATCGTTAAGTTTGTATGAAAACAATGCAATAAAAATAAAGAAAGATAATTCTCCTGATAAGGATTAGTTGGAGAATTGTCGAGACTGTTGCGTTGGCGGCGACGAATTTGTATTCTTGTTTCGAGCGAACGTAATTTGGTATTATAGAGGGAGTGCACGTTGGCGTTCGTTGGCGGAATTACTGGTATACACACATGTGTCCTCCGGGGCCACCGAACCCTCGCTCGCGCCCCGTATAAAAAGTTGATCGTGTCTATACGCCACGGTAAACTCGCTGCTTTACTGATACTAATACTTTTCGCTTTCGTAAGATAGTGTACGCAGTGGTCCTATATCGCTAGCCTTGGTCGCGCCTCTGACATAAAAAAGAGACAGAAACCTCCAACCGACGGTACACGCTCGTGTTTTCCGATGGACGAGGGCGAACCACTCCTTGTCGGTCCGCTCTCAATGTCTTTCCCATTAGAAAAGTGATGAGATTGTATGACGAGAGTGAGTACGAAGAGCAACTGATCGATCGAATGTCGATATCTCTGAATACGATGTCCCCGAGGGAACGAGTCGATAACACAATTGGTTCGAAAAGAAATTAGATTGGATGTATTAAACATTGATGACATTTTTATCCGTTCGAAAAAGGTGAAATAAAACGTCGCGTTATCGCACAGTTGCATCAATGTCCGAATATTCCGTTGAATTAATTTGAAATTATTATAAACTATAGCGAAGCGCCTCGATGTCGAACGGCTGTAATTTAGGAAAGAAAGAACTGAAAAAAGTGAAATTACCTGCTTTTGATTTTAGAGTTTCTTTATAAACAATGTTTGCAGCTGACTGATGCGAGTAACGCGATTTTTAATTAAAGTTTTAATCAAAGAAATAGTTACTGTTATTCAACCGTAGCAGATAGAAATATGCCCTCGTGGAGTTTTCTTTAGGAAGCCTCTAGTCTTTTAACAAGCCTCTAGTCCACCATTGTGAAGTATTTCTCAAAGTTTAGTCTACTTAAGCCATGTAAATTTATTTTTCGGCCACTTGCTTGCAACTTATTGTTTTTTCCTGTCTACTTACAAAAAATTTAATTAGGTTTTCCCATGTGTATAAACCTTTCATGAAAAATGATCTAAATGATGGTGAAAACGGCATCAAAATCCGTTGCGTGGTTTAGGAGAACTTAGTGGAATTAGCGGATAAACAAACAGATAGATGCGGAAAGCAACTTTGTTTCCTACTACATATGTAGATTCCCATTTTCTGTAAAAGTGTGCACCGTCTGGCTATTCTTCGCTTGGTTTCTCGTCGAGCACACGCACTGCCGATTGGACAGAAGACGAAGAAAGAAAAAAAGTTTCTGGAGATTGGATCGCGAGTCTCAGTTCCGTTCGTAATGAGTATAATCCGGTGTTCACGGTGCTTCTCTCCAAGATGTGATTTCATCAGTAGGCTTATTCGACAGTCTTTCATTGCTTTCGTTCCTCAAAAAGTTTCATCTAGATGATTATATCGTTACGATACGATGTATCGTTGTAGTTATTCGACACATAAGATCGCTTAGATCGTCGCGTAATTGCATCGCAATTGGCAACGCTCAATTAAACTCGTTGAGTGTAGCAACGCGTTGTCCTCGTGGAAAAAGTAATAAGACGAAACAGAATCACTCCGCCTGAGGACGGTTCTTGTACAGACCTCGTACACCGCTCTCTCGTGTGTACGAATGAAGATTGCACTTATTCTATGACGTGCATTACTTAAATCTCAAAAAACTCATGTCACGTCCCACCGCGGTGCACAAAGTACAGCTTGATCGGTTCGAGCAAATTGCACGCCCCAGCGTTTGTACGCTCTACGATGGACAATCTGTGTATCGCTATGCACTCAAAATTCTTATCTCAGCTTGTTCATTGTGCCATTTCTCGTATACATTTGCACTGTACTAAAGTCGCAGCCTCGGGGCTCTAGGGGGGGACTCGATTATCAAGAGGAAATTGACCTCCGAGAGCGAACAGTTAGTACATTTCTCGAGTAGGTAGCCTTTGGAACGAGACGCAATTAAAGCCGCGAGTTGGCTTCCCGAATCGCGAGTAATTCGCTATCGATTGAGTTTCTTGGATTAGCTATCCCACGGGTTCTCTTATTTTAGGTAGAGCTCATGACCCTGCAAATTCTCGTTTCTCAATGATTCAACGAGTCGGAATGGATTAGGCTATGCTCGAATCGTCGCCAATAGTAGAAACTTCGTTTGAGCTAATGATAATAGGAAATCACTAAAATTTCATTAACCTTTTATTTCCGTAAACTTTTCTCTATCAACTGCGAACGTGCTTTGATAATTTACGATGTAAATCATATATTAGTGTAGAAAAAAATTTCCTTGAAATTTGACTGAAAAATATTGAGAATCGTGTCGATGGTACAAAATCCCTTAAAACGTTTTGGAAAAAAAAAATAATTCTGTGAAAACACATAAGTACATAAAATAGCACTTGGCATAAGCGATTCGACAAGTATTTATTTTTCGAAAAGTAATAAAGCGATTCGAAGTAGAAAATAAAAATTTAAAGCACGAATTTAAAACGTTCTGTGAATTTCATTCGTCTCGGATCGAAAGTTTTATACAAATTTCTGATGGGTATTATGATGCTTTCGAGAACAATGCATTTAAATTTTGGAAATCTGATTGTCAACAGTCGAACGCTTACTTTCTTTGGTCTATAAATTTATTGCTTTGTAATATCGTAACGAGAAGTTTTCAGACAATATTCTCGCAAGATAACACCAATCGATCAAATCGATATAGTTTCGAAAAAATCGACTTTTCATATTTACCAAGTGTATAAATACGAAGCCGGATTTTTTTTAACAACTACACGTCTGTTGTTTAAAAATGATAAAAAAACATTTCAAACGAATAGAGACGTCTTTCTGCGTCACATTCAATTGACCCGCGATTTCTCGTTGAGTTTGGCTTGCAATTCGTTGTTTGCTATCTTTTTCGGTCGTTTACCATGCTCTTCGTTTCTCACATCAAAATTACTTTTGAATTCTTTGAACCATTTGACATTCGGCCCGTAAGCTTCGACCCGCGTTCGATGCAATGCTGCAGCAGCTTTTTTCGAACGATAGGAAAAACCCAATGCTGTCCACAAATTGCAGTGAGTAGGGACAAAACTCGACATATTTAAGCTTATAGAAAAATATACCGGTGTATGGAACTTAGGTTCGTGTGTGTTGAAAATCTTCGTCAGTTGTTAGAGAGAGAGAGAGAGAGAGCAAACGCGATCTTACGATTCCTAAACCGATGGCCAACGCCATTTATAGGCAAATTCCGGTTCCATGCTTCTATACTTGGGACACGGAGAGAATTTCCTATTGATTTTTGAGGTGAAATCTTGGTAAAAATTACATTAAAAACTTGACTTCCGGTGATAAATGTGCAAATAATTAAAAAGTGATATTAGTTTCAAATATTTTACTTTCAGCACGTAGCATAATTTTCACGCGCACTACACAGAGCTTACGGATTACGGCCAGCCGACCTAGCCCTAACTGATTTTACTGTGAAAAGCGTAAAAATTCTGGTGAGCGCATGGAAAATTTCGGCTGCCTTTCTTAAATTTTCAAAACAAACACGCAAATTTATCAATGTGCATCGTACACTTTCATTTGTATCAACACTTATTTCAACTTATTGTTCACGTTTCACGAAAATTGACTGTTAGTTTCAGTAAAAGTTCTTGAAAGTATTTAAAATTTCTGTCACGCAACAGCAAATTTTTACTCATTTGCATTAAAATGGATAATTTATTTCCTAAAAACCTGAAGAATTGCACATTTGTTACACAGTTACTGTGATTTTACAGTAAAAATTACGTAATACGTCGAATGAAAATACTTCCTTCAAATGGAAACCCACGTATTGTCTCCTTAAATACCCGTTGTAATCGAACGTGATACGAACTATGACACCGTGATAAAAAATCAATCGAGTCATGGGCTCGATTAATTCGTCGAATCGAATGGCGTGCCGTTGCATTCGCGGTAAATACGTAAAAGGCGAACTTTGAGCGTGCATGGCGAGCCACGAGAAATTATAATAGTTCCGCGAGAATTTCTTCGCGTAATATCGTGTGGGCAGACGAGGAGTTCGTCGCAGGCACACGTCGCTATTCAAAGAGACAACTTGGCCGATACTCGAATGATCGTAATGGGCCAAGATCTCTAGCGAGAGACAATCGCGGCAAAACATGAAAGAGAAAATTATTTATCGCGCTCGGAACACGAGGTTTGTGTGAATAAGTGTGACGGCCAATTCTTGAAAGAGCCTGTTACTGTTGCATGCCCGAGAAATTCTATTTCCTGAACTTTCATCATTACGTATGAGGAAAAAAGAAGAGAATACGGGACTAGAGTGGAAGGCGATCGATCTTCCGTCCAGTTGCAAGCTGGTGCCACATTTTTTTTCATCTCCATATTTCTTCTCTTCGCTTTCATGCCAATGAAACGCTTCTGATTTTCTTCCGTCTCTGGTCTCGTAAACATTTCAGTACGTTTCACTCGTTGCCACGATCCATTTGATCAAGCGGAGGGCACTTGGCTCCCATGCCGAATGAAAAGGCCAAGTGTGAGCCAACTTGGAGGAGGTCTTTGGAGTAGAAATATATGGGGTATAAGAATGTACGAAAGCTCAGAGTTTGGCGCAATTGCATCGCGACTCGTAATTAATAATCGCTGCTGACGGTTTCACGGCAAAATGTATCTCTCTTCCCGAGTATTTCCGTCGTTTGTTTTCTCCTTTTTGCGCATCGTTTTTGTTCTTCCTCGAAATGAATTTTCGCCGACTCATCGGCACGTGTCGCCTCCGCCAAATTCCATTGTTCCTCGTTCTTGCCCTTGTAAAAATCCAATATTCCATTATCGGAACAAGACCGAAGAAGAGACAGCCTGACTCCGGAGATCTCGAGTCTCGTACGAGCTTTCCAATAGCGAACGATTAACTCGACACCGTGGCAAGTATACTTGGGCTTTTAGCCTTTGCCTGTGGTTCGTAGTCGTTCGCGTTATAACTCCACAAGAACGAAAGTAAGGTGGATACTTCAGGTATTCGAGATTATTGGCGTATTGCGAAGACTGCATAAACCAGAGTCTGATTCAGGTCGTGGGCGGTTTTTCGCGATACCGCACACCGCGGTATTCAATAACGAGTTTGCAAACGCTGCAACCATCCCCGATCGAGTAACTATGGGCATTTGATCGAGTACACATCCCTAAGAGGATTTTACGAGTAATATAAAAGTTTATGAATTATCCCTGTTGCAAAGATTGTCCAGTGATTTATCGATTACTCACGAGGAGGCGTACGGTTCTTCTCTTTTGTTTCTTGCTCCTCTTTACTTCTTCGTTTAATTAATTTCCTACTTTTATATCCGCAGGAGATTCTTTGCAATGTACACCCCTGGATCGAGCTTACAAGAGCAAAGTACTTGGCCATTATCCGGACTCGGTCCCGTGGAATCCATTCGACGAACATGCCGTTTGTATGGTAAATATGGTAGCATGCTTGGATCATTCGATACGTTTTGAGTTGGACATATTTCTATAATATCGTTTTTAAATTGACTTTGTAGCTTTGTTTGCCGAGCGGTCTGCGATTTCGCACGCAGAAGCACTCGGTCGAGCCGTCGTTTCACTCGTTTGTTCTAACGAAGGAGGATGGACACCGAACGTATGGTTTCAGTTTGGTTTTCTACGAAGAGTGTCGTAATCGGAAGATATGCGCGGCTATGCAAACTCTGCAAGCAATGTTTATCACTGAACTCAGCAGCGGACAAAATGGGACACCACCGGCGTAAGTTTCCCATAGGATTCTTCTAGATGTTGTACATCATGTGTCGCGTAGTCTGCACGAGCCAGCACCGAGTAAAAATATTTTCTTTGGCAGACCTCGTAGAGGCCAAGACGGTCACAGCACGAGATCATTGCCCAGACACTTCAAGCTATCGGCTCATTCGCCGGGTGCTGCATTGGCCTACTACGATTCGACCAAAGACAAACTTCTCGTTACCAAATCAATATCGCTCCTTTGCCAGCAACCATACCTTCATGCAGCTCGAACGTTCCTCACCAATTTGTATAAGTGAGTTGGGAAGAATGATGACCGCGTAACACAGCTTAAATAAACAATATATCCAATGATTCCTTTACAGATGTGTTCCTAGACATCCTGGACCCGGTCTCAGCCTCGAATCTTACGTATACAATTTACTTTATAACGTGCCGGTACCCTTGCCTGGTAAATCATTAAAATTTTTCGTCCCGAACGACGAGCCGGCCAAGCCACCGTTGGATCTCGTTATACTCCATCCAAGCCCGTCCCAGGAACTCCCAATGCTCGATTACCCACTCAAGGACATGTTCATGTGGCTAGGTGCCGAAACCGTAATACAATTGTTCACCTGTGTTTTACTCGAGAATCAGGTTCTTCTGCGAAGCTCGGACTTTCACAAATTGATGGTTGTCGCCGAGTCCGTAACGGCTCTTTTATTTCCATTCTCGTGGCAACACGTTTACGTACCTATACTACCGGCGAGTCTTCATCATTTCTTGGACGCACCGGTGCCTTTTATAATGGGTTTGCATGCGCACAGCGAAGGGGGTAATTTGAAAATAGCGAGCGAGGTAAGTTGTGAAGCATTTACAATTCAATCAACGCGCTTTCTTTGTACAACCATCACGCGCAATGCTAATCTTACATTTTTCTTCTTAATATTTTTAGGCGAATCTCTGTTACGTAGATATAGATAAACAAAGTAGTCAGTTTCCTGAGGAACTGCCAGTCTTTCCTCACAAAATGCAGTTCATTACCGAACTTCGAAGTCTTTTAAACAAGTACAAAGTACCCCTATCGGAGAAGTAAGTTAAGTTCCTCGCTCCTCCAAGCGTCTAACCATTCTAAGATAAAAAAAAATCTTATGTAATTTCGGAATTGTATATAACACGATTAATATTACAAAATCATTTCAGGACCGACAATATGGCCATAAATTATTTCAACGGTGACATCATGTCCACTAGTTTAACCCTTCCCGGTTCTGGATTTCATCTTGGAAGAAGAAAACACTCGCTACACGATGTTCTCGATTGGGACAGACCTGAAATGATGCCACAATCCGATGCATTACAGAGAATAGTAGACATTGTCAAGAAGACAGGTAGAATATTGCATTGCTTGAGCAACAGTAGGATGCAACACCGTGTATGCTAAATTAATGCAAATTACAATCTTTCAGGCATCAGTCTGGACGATATAGACTCCGTAGAGAATGTAACAAAGGACAAAATACTCACGACACAGGAAGAATATCAGGAAACGCTTGTGTTCAACAATGCTGTAAGAGAAATTTTTCTCAATCGTTTCGTACAACTTTTCTCGGGATACGAACATTTTGTTATTCACCCGAGCCAGGTACGGTAGTTTTTGTGTAACGTTTTTGTGTACCGACAACAATGGGGGACAAGCTCTATCCGAACGGAAATCGTTGATTCGATTATACTTTTTAGGATAAGGACGAGTGGTTGAACAATCGAGACAGCATGCACGTATTCGACAAAGCTACATTCCTGTCCGATCAACCCGTTCAGCACTTGCCCTTTCTATCGAGATTTCTCGAGACCCAAATGTTTGCTTCCCTCGTCGATAACAAAGTTATGTCATCTTGGACCGAGTTGGACTTTAATATCAAAGTCTTTGATCAGAGGATCGCTCAAATAAAGTAAGTAATCGAGTCAATCATTGTGAAGCGCGAAATAATCTCTGCTGTGACTTGAGGTAGTTAAAATTATTCACATTTTCGGTGCAGAAAAAAAGTTGGCGAGGGTATAATTCGATCAACACGTTACGAAGTTTCAAACAACGTTGTTGAGAGTCAAAAGGTACTCGAGAATAAACTCAATAACGTGGATTTCGAGGCTAATCCTCCGACGGAAATCGTTCCACATAGAGCAGCTTATTTTCGAAGTTTTCCTCTTTTGGATACCGTCGCGATGAACAAAGAACCGGTTCAGAGGTATCTGTCTATCTATCGGAATGTATTTTCCATCCGCTCTTTCCTAAGCCAATGTTTCTAATTCAAATTTATCTATTTTGTGCTTGACGAGTAGTATGTTACGGTAAGAAACTCTGAAACAAAAATATTATCACGATATTCTGTAACTTCCGGTGATGCCTCGAGTGTGAATCATAGCTCGTGATAAAATCCTATCAACGTAATTTTATCCTGTGCAGTAGTCGAAGAGGTCAAACTCAATGGAAGTATAAGATGAAATCTCTCGAAACGAATGGCAAACCTCCAACACCACAAGAAACTCAATCTCCAAGACCACAGACGAAACTTTCAGCCGATATGAGTCCTGCTCTGATAGCCCAGGCTAATTGGACGTTTGTCGAAAAATTGCTCAAGGTACGACCACCGTTTACTTGTCTACAGAATTTTCAGTTCCAGTTGTCATTATTTAACTAGTAAAATTGCTGATATTATACGATTCGTGTCACAGGACTGTAAGTCTAAAACCAAACGGATGCTAGTTGAAAAGATGGGTTCGGAAGCTGTAGCTCTGGGTCACGGAGCAGAATCTTTATCCGACGTCGAGGAAAATACACTAGTCGCAAGTCTGTGTGACTTACTCGAAAGAGTGTGGAGCCACGGGCTTCAAAATAAGCAAGGAAAAAGTGCTCTCTGGTCACATCTGACGATGTACCAAGAGTTGGAGGAGTGTAACGACTCTGCAAAATCGATTGATCCTAATTTTCTGTCACCCGGTAAGTTTTACACTTAAGTGTACCATCATTTCGTTTTAATTTGTAATCTAATTATAAATATTTCCCTGTCACCAATAACATCACCAACGTTCAACAACGTCGCTTATACGATTTATTGAAATAACTCCTAAATCATTAATTACCGAGCAATTTCAGCTGATCTCCATTCAATCATTATACGCGTACTGCGGTATTAAAGATGCTTATTTACAATTACTGTATATTGGCTATGGATGTTATCAACGATATTTTATAATTAAATCTGGATTGCGGACCCTTTCAAGATAACCAACGATATCAATAATGTGATCTACACTCGCCATTAAATTAATCATGCTATTGTATTTCGGAAATGCAGCGCTAGCTTGGTGCGTGCTACGGAAACGGCTTGATTGTACGTTAATTATCTCAATCGAGTACTTTTTAATTTTTTTTTTGTAGTTTATCTCTGTGTATTTTTTATTGTTACTAGCACATCGTAAGTTTGAAATTCGTTGTGTACTGCTAATCGCATCTTTATGAGTAGATGTTGAGAGATTGATTACACGTTTATTGTCGCATTAAATCCTATCGATATTCGATATTGCGGACGTAACAATAAGGCACAAACTAGTACATATTTAAAAACACCTTTAATCGCCAAAATGACAGACACGAGCTTGGAGTTTATACAAGAATTATCTTGGGGCCATCGTTTGTTATCACATGTACTTGTAGACACATCCAACTTTGATCACTAAAGTTGCATCGATAATTAGCAAGAACCATCAAACTTTGAAAGCTTCATTATTCATGTGCTTTTGATTTTTAGCGATACATTTAAAAGCATTATTTTTATGTTTTTCTTTTTCTTTTCTTACTTTTATGTTCCAATAGCGAAGGAACCATCGTCTAATAAATCTTGCGGGTTCTCGGATCGTTTTATAGCAACGATAAAGATACGAAACATTTATGAAATAGCTTCCTATATCAAGGACAACTTAAACGGTAAGCCAGCGCCTTGGCTTGCCGGTTTTTATTTTGTTTATGAGTTTGTTTATTTATTCTCGTTTATGTTTGAATTGTTAAAGAATTTGACTTTGTTTTATTACCCGATTATATGTTAAAGAAATAATTGTTGAAGATTGCATGACGCATGAGAACAGTCCACGTTGCATCGCGATAGTGCGGACCCTTTTATATTCATAGTTATCCTTTCCTCGAGCCTTCCAATCCAAAAAGTAAAGAATCCTTCTCCCGTTAGCCCGTGAAGATTCATTAAGTACTTGGAAACAAGCAGCATTTACTGAAAGTAGCATGCATTTAAGAATGGGATTGCCGTAATATAATTTTGGTTAGGTAAAGAGCAAGAAAACTTACAATTTTTCTTACGATAGATTTGTCGAATTTGGCACTTGAAACGGACGTGTCTCCTACGCGAACTACCGAGAGGAACAGATCTATGGGGGAACGAAAATCCATTGGACCGGAACATTTGAGGCCTTTGCCAGATTCTCTGACTTTCGACATCCGAAATGTTCAAGCAATGACGGACATAAAGACTCACATCGGATATGCAAGAGCCTGGGTTCGCTTGGCGCTGGAAAAGAAATTATTGTCTCGTCATTTGAAGACATTGCTGTCCGACAATGCTTTGCTGAGGTATCGACAATAAATATATCGCAAGCGAAGGAATATAGATACGTTTGGATAATTGCAATAACGATTTTTTCGCCAATATCTAACTTTGCAGAAGTCAGTATAAACGATCAGCGTTCCTTCGATGTGAAGAGGAAAAGGAGCAATTTCTGTATCATCTCTTAACGCTCAACGCGGTTGATTATTTTTGCTTCACGAATAATTATCCAACGACCAAGCTGCCCTACCGCGTAATTATATTTCCGAGCAGAAAAGCCAGCGCGGCAACGACTTCTGCCAATAGCTGGGTTGCTATTTCCGGCACCTTATGCGAAACTAATCCCGTACCAATACCAAAGGGAGCATTAGAATTCGTATTTCACGTAAGTTCTTTAACGTATCGATAGATCAACATTATTTTCCTCTCTCGTATTTCGAGATTTCACATTAACGCGACCTATTGTTGATTTTTAGCACAAGAATTTGGGAGTTTTGTCAACATTACGAATAGGCCACGATAACACTGGACTCTCGCCGAAATGGATGGTCGAACATGTAGTCGTGAGGAACGAAGTGACCGGGCATACGTTCAAGTTTCCTTGCGGTCGATGGCTCGGACGAGGAATAGACGACAGTTCGACTGAGAGATTGTTGGTCGGTGCTATCGTGCCACGTAGCATCGATAGCGAAGAATTGGTAGAAACTTGTTCTACTCCACCGAGATGCAGGTCACCAAGTATACCGAGAAAACCGACCTTGTCGCAAGTCGAATTGCAGCATATGCTGGGTACGCGATACTTTGAAATTGACTCGCTAAATTTTTAATCATCTTTATTTTCCGACATGCCTTTTGTACCAATTTTAATGTTGGTTTGTGATTCAGGTGAGGCGGTCAACGCGATTGTCAAATTCCATTACAGACGTGAACCATTGGATGGCTCGTTGACGGCCTTATTATGTGGCGAAGGTGGTCTGGTTCCTTCGTTGGAACAAACCTTTTTATATGGTTTTAAAAATCAAAGGATATTCGGAAGAAATTTTTACGTTTGGGACTATTTTCGTGAGTTTTTGTTCCAATCTGAAGATTATGGAGTTTATAAACGATCGAATTGTTAATATTGATTGTACAAATTTTTTGCAGTGCGTGTGAAAGAAAACTTTGAAATGTCACTTCTCGAAGAAATGGATGGATACTCTCAACGACTGAATAGAGATCGTAGAGCACACGCGGAGAGTAATCAGAGATTCACAATTCTTCGATGTTACTGTCATCTGATTGATCAAATAAATACATTTAGTCAAACACTCGGGAAAGACGGCAAATTTCAGCTGTTCATCTGTTTAGCCGCAAGGTAAGTTTTTTTTACCTGTCGGTTCTATGTGTATCAATATAATAATTGGCACGAATCGATTGAAGAGATGGCCGGTGCAAGATGATAGAATATTTTTTATGAATTTTAGGGAACAACTTCTTCATCCAATGTTACGACCAATGTGCGAGGCACGTTCGACCACCGATATGTACGAAGAAGCCTCCTTCCTCCGAAATCCGGGATTACTCAATTTTCTCATTCACATTCTTGAACCATTGAGCGAATTTCACATTGTTCTGGAGAAGAGTCTGACACACGGAATATCGAGTATATGTTGAGCGCCTCATACGTTACATTCCTGAAACAAAACAAATTTGGAACGCGTGAGTAGAAGTCTAGCCAAGTTCACGCACTCGCAGCTCGAAACTTTCCAATGAATGTTTAAACACGAAGAACAAAATGTTAGATGTTGCTAGATGAAGTTTGGCAAAAAACGTTCCGGCCGATCTTGCCACGATTATTCGTACAGGAGAAAAAAAAGAGACTTTACCCCTGTTGAGCTTTTCAACAGACGGTGAAATCGTGTACCAAAGATATTTCCAACTATTCTCATGAATAATGATACTTGTTGTACTTTTGTTTTCCATTCTTACTTTCACGATTGTGATCTACGGAATCTCGACATGACAATTAGTCTTTACGCTCTTTAAATTTCGTTAATGTATATATATATATACACACATGTGTATATATATAGATGTGTGTATATATATACATATTAGGTAGGATACATGGACAAATTTATACGTAGCCATTCGATATGAGATTGTGTATGTGTACTTCGTTTTAATGTGATTCTGAAGAATGTTTTATAATTATTATTCTGTGATGTCCCATTTTACACCATTTAATCAATAAGATACGTTCGTAAAGTGTAATTTGCATGCTTTATCGTTACGAGTCAAGTCGGTCATATAAGAATTATTTGTGATCCTTTTATCACGGGTGGTGTTTATTTGGAGAAAACGCATATAGTTGTTCGTGTACCATGAAGATTAGATTAGCGAGTCTCGTGATACGCCTCGTTGACGAAATAATTGCTCGTTTTGAGCGGAAAAAATTAATTTTTTTGAGAAAAAAAAAACGAGAGAAGGCAATCGTTATACGACTAACGGAAGTAAATTATAGAAGATGATCGGACTAGCCGAAGAAATGCGTCGAAATTTTCAGCAATAAAGCAGAACGAATTTACAGTCGTAACGGTTTTTGTTATATTAAGAAAATTAGGGTACGTACGTTTTTTGTTTTCTCGGATAACAGAGACGCTTCAAGAAGAAACATAAATAACACAAGATTCCTGAGATTATTCAGAGTGTCGTTATGTCGCTTACCAAATAAAAAGTACGTATGGTAGAACTCATGCGTACCATACGTATCCTGATCTAGAGTGAATTGTACATAAAGTATGTCAAGGTGCACGTTAAACAGCATCAGCTATATTCCAGTTGCCCAGTTGGGATCGAAAGTGATATATAATGGCAACTATATCGTATCATATAATTCTTCGATTATTCGCAATACCTCAGCAAATAAAATCAATTAAAGACGTGTTTGGAACTCGTCTGAACCGTTCGATTTCTGAGTAGATTTTTCCTTGCTCACTTTTTACATTCTGATGACGAAACAAAGTGTGGGCTTTTAGAAAGAAGAACGATAATCGAGATTTCGTAAAACCGTGGCCAAAGGTTAAACACGTTTTTTCCAAACAAGCAAATCCTCAATTATTATAGGGAGTAAAGATTTCCATGTGGATAAAAGCCAAAACTCGTATCACTAGAGATTTAAAAGAAGTGGAAGACCCATCGTGCGACGACTCTGTATTTATTAGCTGCAAAATACTCATTATACGCATATACGTATAACTCGCAATGCTATTAATCCGACACTAAAGTGAAAAAAGTCCGAATCTGTAATCTCTAATCATTGATCGCACATTGTGACGTTTCATCCAACCGACCCACCGTACCACCAATCTGTAGATTGTATATAAGAAAGATCTGCAACTCGAGAATAATACTTAGGATCTTTTACAAAATGACTAATAGATTATATATGTATATACGATAACTCATAGGAGACTATTGTACAGTAGAGTAAACTATTATAAAATATATATCAAGTGAAGTAAAAAAAAACAATACACAATACAACGTTTTGTCTGTCTCATCCTCGTCGACCCAAGCAGTATACGATAATTTGATTGTATAAAATACGAATACTTTATTTTCAATCGACTATGCGCCTTGCAACGCACAAAATATTTACAAAGGTGTTGGGCATTTACATATTACAAGTTGCAATTATCGTTAAAAAATATTACGAATAGGCTAAAATTATAAGTAAATGTGTAAGTGATTCCGGATGCTAAAAACTATAGTCGGTATGGGAATCTAGTGAAAGGTGTGTATGTGTGTGTGTGTGTGTGTGTGTGTGTGTGTGTGTGTGTGTGTATGTGTGCGCGCGCGTGCGGGTGTTTTGTGCGTGTGATCTGAGGTATATCAGCGGTTTTCTTCTATTGCATTGAATTAATTTTACAAACGCTGGATTGTATCCTGAATTCGAGCCTAATGTACGACAACGCCGTGTGGAAAATTAACAAAACTATAACATATCGCTCCTCGATCACGCTCTCGTATTCAACGGGACCGTAACCAGGTATCGCCGCGTTTTACATGGCGGACGAAAACAAGCTTGGACAAAAGAAATAAAAAAATGCATTAAAAAATGTACTGAAATGCGAAAGTACGCGTTCATCATAATTTGGCGTTTCGCGCATCAACAAAACATTCGGGGGGCTCCGCATTAGGATATGTGCGGTGTTATCATTCTTCGTTGTGCCATTCTTTGCATAAAATAATCGTTAAAATAAAACATACGCTGCGTAGATCGTCAGGCTCGAACGTCGAGAGCCTCGCTAATTTTCTCGGTGCTTGGACACATTCAACTACGCGTAATCATCGTACTATCAAATATTGTCCGACACTTTGCGAATATGAGAAGGAAAAAAGGGGGAAAAACGAAAAGAAATAATAATATTAATAATTTCTGGAAAACGTGCTCAAGACTCTTTTCATTCAGACTTCATATCAAACACACACCTTTACGTACTATCAGCGCTGATAAGAAGAAAAAAACGAATCTTTCAGCGCTTTACATTCATTTCGCTATACAGCCTCAACGATCCCGTTGTTAACACAACAATCTACGGAATAGCGATATCGAACACGACTCTATTGGCAGTTATCTTCAAGCACACGATACGTCGTTATTGTCGGACAATAACGCTCGGTATCGTACGGGATGCTCTAGTTAAAAAAAAAATCACCCTCGGTTGTACTACAATTTGGTTATGACATTATAAAGTAACTAGTTTGCTGTGGCACTGGTCTCCCTCTCTCGTTATCGATACTGCGACACGAGAGCGAGAAAACTATATTCGTCGGAGATTTTGCAGCCATCAATGCAATGGCAATGGTACATGGGGCTCGATCACATTCCATGTCAACGTGCATCGCTTTATTCTCTCTCGGTTTCTTCTCTCTTTTAAGTACTAACCAGTTTTTATTTTCTTATTTATTGTTGTTGATATCTTCCGATTCACTTACATTCCTGCCCAACAAACTACTCCCTTCAGATCTCGACGGCCTACCACTCTAATTACAATTTGTCTCTCTTTTACTCGACGCAACACAGTCTTCATAATACGTTCGTGATCTATCAAATTCGTTGTTCGCGCGCTCGCTGGCACGGCCATCATAATTATTATAATTCTTAAAACGAGTAATTCTTACGTCTACGAACGTTCTTTAGATACTACAATATTTACAAACGGACATAAAAATATCCAACGCAACGTCTTTCAGTTTCGGTTTTTTTTATCTCTTCCTCTTGAAAAATATATTATATAAACGTAATAGTAAAACTGCGAAGAAAAGAACTTCATCCTATTCTCTCAAAACGGCAAAAAATAAATTTCAACTTTCTCGTTTCACTCCCCTTTTCATCGATTCTTCTTTGTTGGTTTTCTCACTGTTAATGGTTTTTATTTTTTTCTGTGTTCTCAAAGTTCTTAAACATCGGACATATGCTTTTTCATTCTCGTTCTTTCTTTAAATCACTCTCGTTATTATGTAACGCTCTCACTCTCATACGCATACATTCTTGCTACATTTATATGCTCGGGAGCGGTGCGAAATCGCTGTAGGAACCGAATGGAATATACAAAGCGTCGCACACCGTTGCCCGCTTGTATAGAGACAGAAAAACAATTAGTAGAAAATAGGTAAATATCGAACTAACTATTCATTGCTTCACCTTTCGTAAACTCACGTATATACAGACGCTAAATGACTCGATATGACTATATTTTATGGTTTTTTTTTCTTTCATTTACTGTGTTTAGTTTTTGTGCATTTATGTTTTTTTTTCTCGTATAACGTTAATAGTATCGGCAGCTAAAATTTACGTGTACTTAAACGATAATGCGTTAAAGCGTATTGCATTGCCTTCCCCCAGCAGCAGGCCTCCTTTTTCTTGCTGTTGTTGTTGTTATATTTTCATAAATCCTCTGGATGATTTACGATAATTTTCGACGACACTCGTATCGCAACGATTTACGTGGACGTCGACCGCACGATGATTTTTTCTCTTCTCATAGTTGTTCTTCGTTCGTTAAGGAGGCGTTGCATCTTCTACTCGTTCCTCTTCTATTTCCTCTTTGACGATCTCTCATAGTCATCTCTCTGCGCCCTCGGGAAAATTTTGTTTAATTTTTGTATTTTGACATCTCCGAGCCAGGTTCAGAAATGAACATCCCTCACGTCTGTAGGTGTTCCAGCTTTTTCATGTTCCATGATCTTGGCCTGGCTCGTGTTCTGTTCCCCCATCTGCCTCTGTGGTGCACTCGCGTTGATAGACGTAACCACCTGATGACCGCCACCGATTCGTGCCTGCGCCACCATATCCTCGATTTGTTCCAAGCAGCCTTGAAGATAGTCCTGAAATGTGACAAAAAAACCAAACTTAATTCGTTGAAATGTGATAACGTCGTTCGTAAAATTAGCGATAGTGTACGACGAGTTGTGTCGTGAGATTTTGTCGAGAATCTTTCTTATGAATGAAGAGAGTGGGAGGTCTGTGGAGAGGAGACACATTCAGGCGATTCTTCCTGTTCTTGGGACGCAGATGTGTCGGAGGACACTAAGATATTGCGCTTAAAGAGGCCATGGACCCCATGCCGAGCCATTCATGCAGTTTATTTATGCCCGGAGTCTCGGTCTCTTTCTCTCGTTGGCACGCATCTCGACCTATCTCCTTATACATGATTCGACGATACCGTTGGCCGGCTTGGAGATGTTCTTGCTAAAACATGTGCCCGGCACCTGCTGCTCTTTTCTCATTTCTTTCTTCCTCTTTCTCTCTCTCGTACGAATTGACAGGCTTATGCTTTTTGCGATGCGTTGGAGAGGACGCCCAGAATGGGGCCCGGCACTTCCTGCGGATGTGTGTGCGAAAGAGGGACAGACGGAGAGAACGGTATGACCAGAGCGCTATCAAAGAACCCCCATTTGTATCGCAGACATACGTTAGGAAATGGGAAGTTGCTGAGAAACGGGAAGATGAGAACGATGCAAGTTCTTTTCATCGCTTTGGAAGATACTCGAGTTTCCGATTACTTGGAAGTACGATGTGTTAAGAATTGTATAATGCTAGCTACCTGATTAATTCGTCGACGTTCCCATTATTTTATATCATGCACAGTAGGCCAGATAAAAAATAAAGCCTATTACCGAGGTAAATTTGCTTCTCGTATCAACCAAAGACACAACCGATAAAGCGTTAAGCAATTAATTAAAATAAGTTTGAGAATCGAAAATTTTTCGCATCACATTTTTGGCCGTGCCTAAAGTGCGAAATATATGACAAAAATATATTTGACTCATAAACAAAAGTATAAGTAATACAAACTCAAGACGTATGGCAAAAATTCATTCATTTTTTGCAAATAAATTTGCTCGACTTCGGGTGAAAATTTCAATGTAGGCGATATAAATGAAAGCTTGTAGTTTGAACAAACCTGCTCGATCGCGGTAATGCGAGTGAGCTCGTCCAGAAGACCGGAAAGTCCATAACCGCTCTTCCCCGTCCAGTCGAGACCGTGGAGTGCAGCGGCCACGCTGGCAGCTGCGATCATGCTCGGCGTGTACATCGAAAATTTGTACTCTGTAACGAAATAAAAACGTATACGATGGATTAATTAAAGAGAATATTCACAATGTATTAATACCCGGGGCTTTGTTTTAAAATTGGCTACGAGATTGAACTAAAATGGCGGGGAAATTATGAGCCGACAGATAAAAAGACGATGTAAAAAGTCTCGGGTTGAGAAGAAGACAGTACGAGAGATAGTCAAGGAATGTGATAACGCGTTTGAGGCATTGCGAGTCGTCACGCGAGACGCTTATTGCATCGCAGTTGATGAAACTAAAAGAAGACAAGAATCCTGTCGTCTCTGCCATCGGAGCTTTCATTATATCCTCCCTAATTTCTTCCCATCGTCATTCCGGTTTCTCTCTCCCCGTTTCTATTTTCTTCGTGAATTACAGTCCTCGCGGAGTAATGTAATAATCATGAAAAATTGGCGACATTTTAGGAGAGTACAAAGCGAGAATAGTCGAGGGGGAAGAATCGAAGAATCACCACCACGACCGAGGGCACGTTTCGCGGTTCTTTAGATGGCGAATCTTTCGAAAGGAGCGAGACTAAGAAAGAGAGATGAGAGCGAGCCTAGTTCGGCCCGTGAGAAGCAATCATCTCGATTCTCGCGAAGCGGTGCGTGTGGCTCCAATCGGTCCAACGGAAGGGCGAATATCGTCGTGCGCGACGTTTTTGCGAGCGTGCGGCTGTAATAACAACCGTCGAGAAACACCGCGACGAACAAGTATATACGGAATGGTCGCGTCTGTGTGCGCGCGCGCGTCTTCTCTGTCTGCCAAGTACTTGTGTGTGTG
>JAPYZU010000654.1:0-24669 GCA_030523005.1 Tryphoninae sp. B BG-2022a
GTCATAAAATTGTTTGGTTTTTATTTTACCCTGTATAAACAAGTTATCTTGACTTTATAATGTCTCGATGAGCGGTTCAATTTTTTCTAATCCACAAATGAAAATATACGACATTTATGAGCTTTTTAACAGTTGTGCTAATAACAGACCGACAGTTAATCGATCATTTATTAACAAAAAAGAATAATATAGGAAGATAAACAACTTAATTTATTTTTTAATCAGATTCGTCGAGTGTGTAGGTTTTCGCAGGAAATTTTTTTTTCCGCGAACGGAAGTTTTCCGAGCGTAACTTCTACGCAGATAAGTATTCCAATGACCTTGAGGAGTGTCAAGAAGAAATAAAAAACGGTTCTATCAGTAGTGAGTAATAGGCGCAAATATTTTACATTTTAAATACGTAGCCATATCAACTCACACACGCGAGTTTTTTTTTCTATGTATATTATGTCATGAGTTTTTCGAACCAAGGTGACAGGAAATCTAACGTTTAAACCATTTTTTCCAGAGTAGCTTCGCAAACTAAAATAACAAATTCGAAGCAATTTATTTAAATTCAATTTTTAAAAAACGCTGAAAGAACAGTGTTCGTTGATTCAATTGTTTTTTTTGTTGTAAAGGTGACTTTCTTGTTTTCGATGACCTTCAAATTAGTCCAACCGAACATTTCCAAAAATAACGACGAATCTTCGTTCTTCTGGGTAATTAACATGCTCCAATCCAAAAAATCAAGGTCAATGGGAGGTAAACAAATCGTGACCTTGAATAAAAATGAGCTGAAAGTTGAAATTAGACGAGTTTGGTTGGGAAGAAGAAACGTTAATTAGCAAACGGAAAGTTGGAATGGAAGAAGGAGCTTTTATGTTGTAAATGTGACACATCAACGTTCTCCTTGTCGTTAATTTCTTTGTACGTGCGCAGGCAAGGACAATCGAAGATCTTGTTTTCTCGAGGATTCTAAGTAGTCGTAGCGTCGACTACAATCAACGTCAGCCTGCGAGGCGATGAAGCTGAGATAAGACGGTCAGGATACAGTTATAATCGTCGTTGGTACCCAGGAAAGAAAAGCTAGAGAACCATGGAGCTCTGGGAGAACGACCAACTCCATTCTAGTTCGTCTTATTACTTTTCTTTCTTTTTTTCTCCTCTGAGAATTCTCGTACTCGATTTAAGAGTCAGTGTTACATGCGATGTGCGCTTGGAAATTTTGATCGGTACTCCAGTAAGCATTGAACAACCGATCGGGTGTAAAATTGGCAGATACACAGAGAATTGTGGCAAAAAGTGGCTCTTAGTATTCTTTTTTTCATAATTTTGAAAATAGTGTTGAAGGCGATGAGGGATACAAAGATTGTGGCAACTATTTTGGAAAACAAATAGTGTGAGCTACTTTTTGCTACAATGCTCTGTATATCTACCAATTTTTAACCCGATTGGTTGTTTAATGCTTGTACGTTTACTGATCAAGTTTTCGATGCGCACGTCGCTCCTGTTTGATCTTCTTTGCTAGGAATTAAGGTTTCTTCAAAAGTATTCAACATTTTCCGACGATTTTTTTTTACTTTTGTTCAGAAAGACTTTAATGATAATTCTGTGCTAGGTTTTAGAGGATATTCGAATTAGAAAAATGTTGGGAAGAATTGAAAGTCGAAAAATATTGATTCGAAAAATGTCAATTTTTAATGTACCTTTCCTCAGGAACCGTACGTTCGATTTTGATCATTTTTGTTGTGTGTGTATATGAAAGTGTCATAAACAACGTATGCAGTCATTTTTCCGATATCTTCTTTCACAATTTTTTGACATCGTTTTTAAATTTTGTTAACATTTTTGACAACTTTTTTACCTTCAAATATATTTTTGTCAAGTCTGAATCGTTTTTTTTAAATGGGGCGTTACATTCTTCGTTTCGATGTACTTGTTACGTCAAAAAAAAATATTCGGATACGATGAGTAGATGTCGAGAAAAGGTACATTAAATATCGACATTTTTCGAACCAATGTTTTTCGACTTTCAATTGCGCCCAACATTTTTCTATTTCGAATATCTTCTAAAACTCTATAAAAAAGTATCAATAAAGTCTTTCTGAACGAAACTAAAAAAAATTGTCGAGAAATGTTGAATAGTTTTGAAGAAATCTTAATTTGAAGCAAAGAAAAATTTTTTAGACCGGATAAACGTTTTCGAATATGTCGCATTTTCTTAATTAGCGATTCAAATTTTATAAAATAAGTCCCGACACGTTTCGTCGATTAACTTAATTTAAACTATTTTATCAATTAATTGGCACGATCATTAGTTTAATAAAAATATAGCAACGTTTTACATTCGTATCTGCGCAAATTTCCCATCGAATCGCGTGTTCCCGCGCAATTTTCGAGGTTAAACACGCCATTCGTGAATTATCCAAGCGCGCCATGAATATCGGGGATTCCCCCTGCCGGAGTAAACGCGATGCGCGCGCACGGAATAGCCGATACGCTTGGCGCGATATATTTTCTTCTTCAAATGCTCGGCACGTTATGTTTTCACTCGCGTTTAGAAAACTTTGTTAACGCGATGCTTCACTCGATAAACGTAAATTGAAGATAATTATGCATTTATATATCGTTAAAACTTTGATAAACACAGAAATCATACGCGCATGCGCTCTCCGATTATTCCCAAGAATTTCAAAATTTGAAATTTGCCAATTGTATTCACGAATCCCGATACCAATTGTTAAATAAACAACGATTAAAATCATGATTTATAATATTTGCCACTTCCGAGAATTCAGAGAAACTGCGTGTTGGGCGGAAAATCATTTACAATTCTCGTGCCACGCATAAATATGTTCGAAGAAATAATAAATAAAACAGAGAATACGATCTCGATCTTAATTTACACGTATCTACGCGGCCGTAAATCACGTGGTTCGATATTCTTTTTCCCCCGCGAGATGTCGCCTGTTGTACCAAGAGTGGGGACAGTGTGGAGAGGAGTGGGGGGAGTCATGGGAGCTCGACGACGACGAAGAATACGACACGACGTATATAGGGGCCTCGACTCGGTTGGGTACCAAGCGTGAAGCTGGTACCAACGTACACATATGTTCATACATTTGCAAGAAGTTTCGTATTGTGCGATACCGCACACAAGGCAATAAAGTGTTGGAATACGAAAATATTTCTCTCCCTTTTTTTTTCTTGAGCTTGTCCAACACAAGCATTATAACAATCGATGACACAATCCTTTTCTTTTGGTCGAAAAAGTTATTTTAAACGAGTTCTTGGGAATGATTATAACTTCCAGCAGTACGGATGTGCTGATGTTATGATGGATGATGGAAATGGTAAGAGGGGGGGAATATTATGTAAAGTATTTCGTATACGTTACAAGAATTTGTATCGTGTCAGGGAACAATTTGTTGTGAAAATACCACGGTTTACGTATTATGTAATGTTAGTTGGTGATAAGAAAATAATGTAACGAAGGTTCATTAGCACTATACAATGGACCAGAAGCAGGAAGGAGAATTATTTTTTTATTAACAAATGGAAAAAAGAAATGTTGTTATAACTGGAAGAGAGAGAGAGAGAGAGAGAGAGAGAGAGAGAGAGAGAGAGAGAGAGAGAGAGAGAGAGAGAGAGAGAGAAATATTTTCTGAGAATATTGTCGGTAATAATAAATAAGAATTATAAATCTGAAGTCCATTAGATTTTTTAATTAAATAATAGAGAACGAAATAGTACATGTAAATAAAAGAAAATATCGATTAGAGATATTTTTTCTAAATTATAAATGAAAAAGGGAAAAGTCATAATTATAGATAATAGAATAATTTATGAAATAGACAAACAGCAAAAAAGTTCATTAGTTAGTACATGTAATTTCCAGTTTGTTTTTCTTTCTTCTCTTACGTTTATATAACAGCAACAAAAGATTTATTATATTGTGCCTGAAAAAATAAAGAAAACAAAAGAATCAGACACAAGGTTTTACGATAATTCTGTTTTATCGTTTTTTTTTGTTTTGGACATGGAAACAGACGTGAGTTGTTCGATATGTTTTCGAGATATCGACTATTTTATCAGAAAATAACGTGCAAAGCTGTGTAAACTCGGGCTCGCACGCCCCACGGCGGTTCAACAACGTTTTTACATAAACGAATTTTAATATCAAATTTATGTCCAATATAATTTGAACGTTTGAAACTTTCGAAGAAACGAACAAAAGGAATATTCTTAAAAATCAACGCGAATTTCCTTAACATCTTACGTGACCTAAAAACTCGCGGGTTTTGTAATTTTGAAAAGAATGAAGGCGATAAAAAAAATACAGTTGACAAACAAAAGTTCATTGAAAAAAACATCCTTCTCCGGTATAAGGAAATTTATTTGCCTTAAGACGTATATTCGTGAGTATTTTCCTGCGGTAGACAAGTTGCGTAAGTGTCTCGAGACTGTTTTATTGATAATGCCCGTGAGCATTCTAAATCTCACGCGTTGAATCTTTCCAAGAGAATTTATTCATACGTCGATGGAGTTAACGCAAGAATACGACGAAGTGCAAATGAGAATAAAAAGTTTGAGAGTCTCTTCGTCCATCGGTGCAAAATGATCGACAACTTTCACCGCGCATACTTTCTTGCAGCTCTCGCACCGAGGTTAAAGAAATAGTAATGAATCGGATTGGTTCGTTTGTTCTCTGAAACGCTCTAAATCACATTAAATATAACAGGTTTTTTAAATAATACAATGCACTTTTCATTCTGGTTGGTGCAGAAAAATGCAGCACTACTGACGAGAAAGATAAAAAAGAAAGAAGTTTCCGAAGCCAGGTAGCGCCATCGGTGGTGAGGTTTTGAACGAACGAAGCCTCGAAGCAAAGGCGCGTCACTGGCGGGAAAATTTGAATCGCAATAAGCATTAAACGTCAAATGGCACTTTTGGCGAAGTAATTTAGAATAAAAAAACTTTATAAGACAAGATGGTGTCTTCTGTTGGAACACCTAACACAAATAAACATGCATTTTTTTCGTTGCAGGCATACACGAGGCCATCGATGAAGAGTTCAGCGGTACAAATTACAAGAATAATTGCTACGACACTGATAGCGATGTCTGTGATAATCGGAAGCTTCATTCTCGCCTCAGCTTGGCTCACAGCACGCGCTTCCTGTACCCCAGAGTCCATAGCGGCAATGCAGGCTCAAATGAATCTTCAGCAGAACCAGAACGAATTCATCAAGCACCTGCATCCAGAAGCTTTGGTACAGGTAAAGAGAAATACAAACGCACTTAATATGTTAATTCCAACTCGATTATACAAATGATGAAAAGTCGTTGAAATAGAATGCTATTTGAATTTACAAATAGGCTTGCAGAGAAAAAAACATCGCGAGAAACTATACGTATACGACAATACTCGTTCTATAGAAGCGACTAGTCGTACCGCGCTCTAACGTCCTCGTAAGTCGGTCTTTACTTTCTATACTCGCGTAACGCAGACTGCCGGAAATGTAGCATATCGATGTTAGAAGTGCGATCGCCAGTCGACTACTGATGCTTCGTTTCTATCGCGGTGCTTGTATATCATATAGTAATCTAACAATCGCTTAACTCGTCGAATATTTTTTACAACTTCAGACCTAAAACTATCCCTAATTCGTAGTTATTTCGATCAAATCGTACATTATGACTTCTGCTATCGTTTCCAAATTTTTTTATTCCCTAAAATACACTCGAACATCGCTTCAAAATCCGTTCAAGTTACTGAAGGGGTTGCAATTTACTTGAGCAAAGTTCATAGCGTGAAAAATAAAAACGAAAAGGCTTATTATATCCGTCAACAAGAAAATGCAGTTTTTAAAAAAGTGCAAGATAGCGTATAGACGTGAATTTTCAAGTTCGCTACTGTTAGAGTTCAAGCTTGGTGTGACAGACTGCGAGTAGAGGTCTCATCGAGCACCAGGAAGATTCTCTCGACAGCAAAATTCCTTTTAAAAATATTATTATTACTATTATTGTCATTATACTGCCGGGTAAAAGCACCGGTGAAAGACTTAGAGCCACAGCGAAAACTAGGTTTTGCCCCGTTGCATGACGCGCGTATGTCGGAGACGAGAGAGGTGAATGCTCTCTGAAAAGATTTTCTCTTCGGCGACTAACCGTATTGTTACCTGCCGGACCTGTCGCTCGTGATTTGAATTATGTTTAAACGCAGCTTGGCTCGCAACATAAATTGTGAAAAGTAATTCTGAAAATTTTCGAGTTATTGATTACCCCGATGAATTCTCTGATAACTTTACAATTCAATCGAATAATTTAAAGCTCATATAAAAATTGGAATTTACTAACGTAACTTACAAAAATGTCGAACATAAATAGGCGAAATAAATTTTTTAAATTAAGGTGAGAAAGTAAAATTTAACGATACTTGATGTAAAAGAAATTCATTTTTGTTTTCTCACGATGGTGTTAGAGCGTCTTATGAATTAGCATCGAGAGTTTCGCCGGAACGAGGCTTCTTTTTCCAGCTGCGAGATACTTTCCAATTTGCGTCTCGGCAAAAGTTCCTCGATCGCTTGGCGTTGCCGAGGCTCAAGCGACGAGAAATCTATTGTAGAAAGAAAAATCTAATGTAGCCCTGGTTGCTCGTTTGCTTCTCAACAACTTCGTGTAATGACCGATCAACGAGCCCGAACGCTTTCAATGCTCCGTATTCTTTTTTGTTTAGAGAAAATGATATTTGGAGTAAAGTATAGGTTAGAATGCATTTTTTTCATCCTCCCACCATCCCGCGCTAGAACACACCGATGCAAACACTGTGACTGGCGATTGCCAGTCAAGCGGGAAGTAGAAAGTTGTCATAGCGCGTTCACGGTGTACTAATGCTTATACATCTGGCTGGCATGAGCTAAAGCGGCAGTAAACGTTGAAACAAGCTGATGCTAGTAATTGAAAAAAAAATACAGAAAGTTGATGCAATTAACCTCGCGCACTTTTATCCGCCATTTTAAGGAAGCAAAATGTCTTACAAATCGTATTCTTTGGTAAGAACTTCAGGTTAAACACCTCGCGATCTGATTGGATAATTTTATTTACATGGGCCAATGAGATAATCGCGCTAACTTCACCTCGAAGAATCTGTAATCTCATTGGACAGTTCGATGCATAGCAACCAATGAGATTGCAGATACTTGGTCGTGGGTTTGCGCGGCAGAATTAACATTATTTCGGTTCATCAAACGTAGAATCGTTAAATGTAAATCGTGAAGGCCAAAATTAAAGGTACATATATTATTTTGTAAGTGAGATTAATCAGTGAATTCTTGAGATTTAGAGGTTAGATCGAATGTAGAAGAAAAAAATAGGAGGAAATTGAAGTACGATAGTTACTACTCTCTCATAAAAATACCTCGTATGGGATTCTATGAGAGTTCTCACAAAGTTTCCGCACACTATGTGTAATTTCCTATGAGATCATAGTCGGCTTCCTAAGGAGGGAACGATGCCTTATATGGGTTACTGAGTGAGAGTCTGTTGGTTATGCGGAAATCTATCGTAAGGTAAAAAATCTTCATGGACATAACGAAAGAACAATTTTTAAATCTTTTTTTTAACGACGTACATCACGGTGTTCATTCGCGAAGAACGAAGACAAAGAAGACGACCCACTTATTGGACGGGACATGATTTCCTAGTAATACCAAACAAATCCATCCACGACACGACGATCCTTGCCTATAACGGAGCTCCCAGCACTGGTTGCACGCCTCCGGGTGAAAGTGAACTCTCGACTCGCTCGACAAGATTATGGTTCCCCAACTGGTGAGGTCGGCTCTTCGCGTTGACTCTGGCAACCGATGGAAATCGAATGCAACCGAGCACAGCGCGCATCCCCATGATTAATTGCTATTATCGTCCACCGACGCGAGATGGCGGTCGTCCTCTGTCCAATCACATAGAGCATAGCCGTTGCTGCTTTTTACTCCGTACCGGCAATTTCTCGATGCATATCATTAGAATGTATATTTATGATGATCAATACACATCACGGAAGTGGAGAAACTCTAGCCACTCGTTTCAATGTCTCGTTGATTTAAATCGTATATTTTTAGTTCATAAATTAAATTCCTGTCACTGGTTCGCACAGTATCGTTAATTTAGATCGATTATTTATATTATTCCTTGATGAAGAACTATTTTTCTTTTCTTATTATTGAGAGAAACCTGTATCGAAATTAATGCAGTTTGTCAAAGGCCATGAATGATCAATTGTTGATTTAATATTTATCAATAATCATTCTTTGTTCACGAAACAACATATTTTTTATAATTAATAAGATCAAATAAGAGTACAATAAAAATTTCTCCTTATTACAATTATTTGGCATCGTTTAAGTAAAATTCAAAAAGTATTATGATAGAGGCGATGCACTTATGTTCTTTACCTTCTGAGCTTTAAATTGTTCCCTATAAATTATTTAATATTTATCAATGACAAATTTTTGTTTTCCAGGATCGTCCGATTTCCAAGGACAACTTGCAGACTTTGTCAGATTCTCCGTCAACAACGGATAAGGACGAAGTTCAGGCTGACACCAAGAATATAAAAGTTCAGAATGATGATGACACTAACTCCAAAGTCGATAATGATAGCGGTGATCAAAACGACGACGACGACGACTACGATGATTCAGAATTTCCTCCGGTTCACATAAAACTTCCTCTCCAGCTGGATCTCGATGACCTCGCTGGGGTTAGTAATTATACAGATGCTCAAGAACGTTTATTTTTTAGCCCGCTCAATATTCTAAAACAATATACACTATTTCACTCTTTTCAATATATAATTTGTAGAGCCTGTTGCAACAAGCTCGTAGCATCGTTTCCTGCGTCGTAGAACGTCGTAGAGCCGATGAAGTGATGGACGGAGCCAACGATAATTCCATCGACAACAACAGCACTGAACGTCAGCGTGTCCAGAGGCTTAGTGGCGAACGGGTTGCCATTATCTGTGAATCTGGGGACCCTCGCCAAGAGTAAGTACTTTAGAAACTGGATTTTACGCACGTGCATTTTGCAGACAGATTTTTATGTTTTTGTGTTTTTATGTGTATGGTATTGCATCTACAAAAGCTAATACCCGCCAGTGCAATATTGTTTTAATCTGGAATGTATCGAAACTTTCTTACTGGCTTTTTATTTGGATTAATTTGATAGTGCAATGTTTAATTGTGTCATCAGACAGCAGGAACAAGAGATGTTGACGCCCATCATCGTTCCACTGGGAACCGTACAAATTCCTCTTCCGTCCCGGGATCCTGGATACAACCGTTACCAGGTTCACAACCGATTCCAAGTTTCTGAGGCACAGCGAGTCCCGATGTCTGTTGATGCGAGAGGAATGAACGCTCCATTCCCAATCGGTATTCTTCCTCCAGAGCTTCGAAATCTTCCTCAAGTTTCGATGGAGATGGGACCACCACCGCGCATGGCTCCTCAACCACACATGATAAGACAACAAACGGTAAATTTTATTCCACTCTATTGTACTGAGGTTCCAACATAATATTTTATTCACACTACCGGAACGGCGAAGAAAGATAAATTTAGAGAATATCGCGATGAATTATCTGGAATCATAGTAGATCAAACAATCAATAACGAATCTATGTATGGTAATCGACAGATCGAAATGCACCAAATTCCTATTGAAATTCGTCACGTGACGATGGATCTGATGCGTGGAATGAAGTCTGCAGCGGAACAGGAGCAATTTAATCAGGAACAGCAACAGCAACCGCAGCAACAACCAATTCCGATGATGTACGCCCATGCCGATCGTCCCTCGATGATGTATCCCCAGG
Organism: Tryphoninae sp. B BG-2022a; assembly: GCA_030523005.1. Lineage (NCBI taxonomy): Eukaryota > Metazoa > Arthropoda > Insecta > Hymenoptera > Ichneumonidae > Tryphoninae sp. B BG-2022a. Next base: position 9,857 of record JAPYZU010000654.1, read on the forward strand.
AGCAACAGACCCAAGGAATGATGCCACCACCACCGCCACCATCGCAGCCACAATCGGTCCCGGAACCTCAACAACACATTCACGAGCAGCGAATTCCGTCCATGATGATTCCTCCCAGAGTCGAGCAAAGACAACCCACCGAGTCTCACGAAGTTCCGGACAGATCCGATTCGTTCTTCCATGGAATTCCCATGGACATCAACAGAATCATTCAGCAGGTTCCGCTGGAAATCAAGAATATTCTTGATCGTCTTGGTGAAGAAACTAGGCCCGTTCAAAGTTCCGTGCCAGAGGGTGCTAGGAGAGAGGTAAGAATCTTGAATAGAAACTGTTTTTATTTGGATTGTTTCTAAGAGATGGTATTCCTCACCTATATCGTTCAACAAATTCCTTAGCAGGTACAAGAATTCAAGCCAATCCCCGAAGGCTTGCGATCCATCGCTCTCGATCCGTTGGGTCTATCCATCGAAGTAAGAAATTTATTCGAGCACGGAAACATGGAGGGTAATAATCAGCAGAACGCCCAAGATTCGGAGGAACAGCAGCAACAGAGCAGGTCTTTCCCAAGCTCGGAGGAGCAGAGCGAGGAAACTGAGATGAGACAATTCCCTATTCCCGCTAGTGTGCTTCAAGCCATCCGTCAGGTAGGCTCGTCGATATCAGGGCTATCAGAGGTTCTAGCGAGGATATAGACCGTTGTAACTTGAAAAACTTTCAAGGCATTTTTCTCGGACACGAATGGATGGAATGAAAGCGGATCTTGGGTCCTTTTCCGCCCCATCGTTTTACATACACTGTCCAAATTTCGTTAAGTTCCATGCCATCGTCATCACGAAAAATGCCTTGAAAATTTCGAGGTGATGCAAATATCGATATTAATAGTTACCATGTTCCAGGTCGCTGGGGGCCACGTCGTTCCTATTTCACCGTTCGCCATGCCTTTGAGACCAATCGAGTCTCTGGAAGTTCCGGTTGAAGCTCGGGCACAAGTCTCGGATAATCAGGCCACGGACGAACATACCCAACAACAAGAGGAGCAAACCATGCCGCAGCAGCATCAGCCCCAATCCCGCATGATGGTTGATCACGAGGAAATGCAGGAAGAGGTCAATCGTCCACACTGTAAGTTTTTAAAAAATATTTATTAATTTCTTGGATACGAAATGAGATGGATGTTTCCTTGGATCAAATTGAGTGTTGACCTTACAAGGTGGCCTCTACCGTTCTTGTCCTTGTAAATTAAGTATTTGACTCTAACTGACGAGTGATTTAGCTCTAATTGTAAATGTTTGGATAAATTTTTCAAATTCAATTTCTTTATCGCTTGCTTATTAATATTAACTAAATATTAAATGTTTCAGTTGTCCAACCACGATCGGTGCGCTCGGTTCCTGAAGCATTTGCTCCTGCTCGCGAAAAACGCGTTCGTCGTTACACTTGCAACTGCGCGTGTTAAATTGGGGCAGCCTGCAGTAAATTCCGGAATAATATTGGAAGTATACGAAAATTTGATATTTCGACAAGCCGGAAAAAAATTTGTGACACAACGAGTGAGCCGATGAAAAATTGCGAACAAAAAGAATAAAATTGTCCGATAATGGCCGGCCTTCCGAAAATGTATACGATCGAATGCGTAAATATATGGCTTAAAATTAATCAAATTCGGCTTTTCTTGAAGAATTAAAAAAATTTGCGATTTCGCTGTTGAATTGCTGATTAAAGCGACGCTAAGTTTCGATTAAGCTATGTCGTGTAATATAACTTCAATGATATACACGAGAATGAAAAACACGACGAATGGATACAAGTGATACTGAATCGTATACTAACGGCTAGTAATCGTAATTTTTTTCCATTCTTAAAAGAAAAAATTACAATCGAAATTTAATGAGTGATATCTTTAGATTTGTCGAGAAAATGAAAAAAAGAAGTGACGTACTGTTTTTATAACTCTTGTATTAATTTACAATCGACAAAGACGCTTGCGCTATATCAAGCAACCGGCTACACTCTACCTGTATTGTACATTTTTTTTTTATACAAATGATATTTCGTTATTTCCTCACTATATGCAAATATTTTATCTGTATATTGTTTATCGAGACAATAATAAAGTGATAGATATTGGTTGGTTTATCCACTTATTTGTTTAATTCCATTCCATTAACTAGCTAGTTTTATAAACATTTTTTTTAAACTAGTGTACACAAATTAACAATTAATCTGACAATTAATTGGCAATTTGCACTTGAGGCATTTCGCATGAAGTCATCCAGCCTAAAACATTAAAGTTTTGTAATCGTCTTGAAATTTTTATGGTCGATAGTGCTATTGATAGTGAAGCTTGAACAAAAATTTTAAGGCTCTAACTCAGATAGTTGCCTAGCAATAGGGGCTCAAATTTGTACTATGTTGGCCGTCGTGGCAACATCCCTAGGTTTTTATTTTCCCGAGAAATATAGCGATTTTAAAAAGTCAGGAGTGATTTTTAAAGTCCTTTCTGCGAATCAGTTAGAAGTTAGAATTTATAGTCGTCAATGTTTGAAAAAGTCTTGAACACAATGGAAATTACCTCTGCCCAGGATTCATTTTTTTTTATAACATTTCTATATAATATTGTTCGATTATCATATCGTTACCTAATGCAAATTTTATAAAAAAAACACGTACTCATAGTAATTGTTATATAAAAAATAACAATGATATGTAGGGGAGAGCAGCGTAATGGGAGCCTGCGGGCAATGGGAGCCCTTATAACAAAGGTACTTAGAAACGCTCGACGTGTTTCGAAACAACCCAAATGCCTTCCTTAAACTTCGTTCATGTCATACAACTGCCAATGGTAACTTCAGTGCCACAAATATAGCGGCGACGACCAAAAAGCTATCTTGTGTCCTTTCGTTATAAGAAAAATATTTTTTTGATAATGAATATAAATATCTAAAGTTTTCGTATTTAATTGTTTTTCAAGGTCGTTTGGTAGCTTAGTTCATGTACTTTGGTTTGGACGTAGAAAAAATAGGTTACAACTGAACTTGTTTATATTATTATGTTTAATTCAAAAGGCTAACGGTCGGGGTAATGGGAGTCAGAGGGGCTTTGGATCTTATTATCCCAATTCGAATGTCAACACGTATTTTGATTTTCAAACTTTACCATATCTTACGAGGCATGCTTACATAGGGGTTGGCTAGGAGGGTTGACACAGAGATAAGTTGAAACAATGTCAACATCTCGGTCAAAATTGAAAAAAAACTTTATCAAGTTTCGACAAGTTAATTTATTGTCCAATTACGCTTTAACAATGCAATATATGTTGAATGTTCATCTTTATTATCAATAAAATTTACTTTAAAAATTATCGAACTTGTCAAGTTTAGGGCGACATCTCCGATTTCACATATCGTTAGTGCATTGCTCCCATTACCCGCCATGTAGGATAATGACAGCCAAGGACACATTTTTAAAAATTCAATTTTTCACTACGTTAAACAATTATTAGTAAGTTTCTATTTCATAACAATAAAAGTTTACTAACCAAAGGAGTGATGAACAGTGAAAAGCATTAATAATACCTTTCATAAATTACTTTTTTTCAACTTCTCTGTAGATGGCTCCAATTTCCGCGTTCTCCCTTACTAAGCTATAGGTAGAAAAATTTGTGAAATCACGAGGAATCAATAAAATGTTGTCTTATCACGAGGAAGAGTCGAACTCAATCGAGACCTTGGGAGTGAGTCATTCTTGTGGCCTCAGTTTTAAAAACATGAGACAATCCTGACCAAGGTTGCGTTTACTGCTGCAGCGACAGTAAACCTTCTTATCTACATACATATTGTTGTCAATATTTATGCTGGTTTGTATAATTCTAGCCTATTGTGTACGGTACTTAAATTTTAATATTTATTTTTATCATATTGTTAACTTTCTTAGTCGATTGCTTCAAGCTCCTTCAAGTGACTTCATTTTTCCATCAGTTAGAATATTTGATCCGGGCGAAAAGTATACTTTTTTGTCAAGTTCTCTTTATTCAAGTATAAATACAAAAATAATTTTATCGCTATGAAATTCATCTCGTATGCGAGAATTCGAGATGTATATCATTCTATCGAATGGATTTTGAATCTGTTACTTCTATTATCGATGATTCTGAACGAATGCTTTGCACAAGAAACTACTTCCTCTCCAACGCAACCAGAATCTTCCACAACGGAAATAACAATCACATCCAATGAAAGCCCCAAAAACGATGTCTGTACTGCTACGAATTGCAGGGCTGTGGGTAAGAATTGTCAAATGTATAATAATTTTGAGAAATGCAATGAACAGAAATTTAGTGAGATTAATTGTTGATTAGAAATAAATATTCGATTCGCATTTAATACAACTTTACAATTTTCTGTTTAATTCAAAATATGTATGTATGTATGGGTCTTTATTGCCTCCTCTAAGGGTTACAACGCCTTCCGTCTCCTTAACATGTTTCCCTTATTCTATTTTCACTCCTTACTCTATTCCTTATTCTATTTATTTACATCGTCCTTATTCTACCTTATTCTGCCTTATTCTCTATTTCCTCTCCTTTTCAATCTCTTCCCTCCCTCGTTTCACTCTTTTCCTCCCTCTCTGCTTGCTTCATTGCTTCCTTTGCTCATCCGCCCCCCCCCCTCCCTCTCTCTTTCTCTCCGCCATCCATCCCTTTGCTCGCTCATTTTCCTGTCTTATATGTCGCGCATATCCTAGTATTCTATTCTATACCTTTCTCCCTTTTTCGTCGACTTCCGTTTCCGCTCCATTCATTCCAATCTTTCTCTCGTTCCTTCCTACTGCTCATCGCTCTCGTTACTTTCTGCCTCATTCCTTTTCCTTTTTTCCTCCATCTCCTTCATTCATTTTTCCCCTCCACCCCTGTGTCTTTTGGCCTCCATCTTGCCCTTCCTCTTTCGCTTTCTATTCTTTCCTTTCTTCCTCTCAGTCTCTTCTTTTTTTCCATTACCTCTCTTTTCCCTTCCATGCTTTCCATTTCCGCCTTTGTCGTCCCTTATTTCCCTTGTTCCCATTTTCCAATCACCGTTGCCTTCTCTATCTTCGCTTTTACCCTCAATTGTCCTATCAGTTTCCCTGCTGTTTCTCCTGGTTCCTCTCTTCCCACCGTTACTCTTTTCATTACTATGTTTCTCTTTATCGCTTCTTTTTCCCTTGCTTCTATTTTCCTTTCTATCTCCTTAAATCTTTTGTCTGTTTCGACTTTCCTCTCTCCTTTCTCTCCCTTCTCCTCCCTTAGTTCTTTTCAATCCTTCTTTCTAGTTCTTCTTTTTCCCTTACCTTTTCTTTCATTCTTTCTTCTATCTTCCCTATTTCCCCCCATATCTCTGCTTTCTCCGTCTTGCTCCCTTATTTTCTCGTTTGTTGTCTTTATTCTTCTTATTTTCTCTTCCAATCTGTCTCCTTGTCTCTTTGCCTCCTCTCTTCCTCTTCGCATCTCTCCTCTCATTCTCCTTATTATTTCTTGTAGCGTCCCTTCCTCCTGTTGCTGTCCTCCTCTCAGATTTCCCGTTCTTCTATTCTTATTTCCTGCCTCTCTTACCTCTTCCTCCCTGTCCCTTTGCTCCTCCTCCTCTCTTTTTCTTTTCCACATCTCCGCCAACTCTCCTAGACTGCCTATGCTTCCGGTGCTATCTCTTCTCTCTCTACCTAGCCTCTCTGCGTTTGTTTCCTGTTCTGTCTTTCCTCCCTTTTCCCCGCTTTCCAAGGCTGCTTCGCTCTTCTTCGATTTTCCCCTTCTCTTCCGCCTCGCTCTTTTCCTCTCTTCTCTTCTGCTGTCTCTGACTCGCTATCTCCTTCCTCTACCTCTATCTCTTTCTTTCCTCCTACCTCATCTCTCGCCTTTCCTTTCCTTCTTTAGACCCTATATTCTGCCGCCTACCTCTCTGACCGTCCGATGTCAGCACTTTTCTCGTTGCTGTTCTGCCTTTCTCCCTTTCCCACCTATCAATCCTTCTTTTTCCTCCCTCTCTCTCCACTGTCTTGCTCTGTTCCGCAAATTTTCCTAACCTCTTTCTCGCATCCTTTCTTTCCTTCCCGTTCTTTGCCTTTGTCCCTTCTTTCTCTTTCCTCCCTATTCTTCCCCTTATTCCTGTCACTCCTCCCTACTGTTCTGCCGCCTCTTCTCCTCCTTTCCTATCCCTTTCTTCACTTTTATTCACTGTTACCCTACCTCACTCTTTCACTCATCCACCCTCACTCCCGCCGGAAGCAGAAGTCGTTTAATTCAAAATATTTGCCCATTTAATTTTTGATTCGATTAAAATGTTACGTAATATTACGTAATTAATAAAAATCTGAATGAAAATTAAATTTTACCGTGAGATTTGAAATTTATGATAAATTTTAGCTCGGCAGTTGTTACGAAACATGGTAAAGGAGGTGGATCCCTGTCAAGACTTTTCGATGCACGCTTGCGGTAGTTGGCAACCGGATAATAATAAGCTCCAAGAATTCGACATTACAAACAGTACTCTGGGTCAGTTTATTACTTTTTATATCCATTATTAATTTATCCATCTACGAATGGAACAAGATAATTTAATACATAAGTGAACCATGTGAGGGCGCTGACGTCGTCACTATAGCCACTACAATAAACTTGAGTCTGCCCTACGATATATGAATGAAATATTTTTATTGTGTCAGAACTTTTACGACAACCGGAAAAGCGGGGCGACGTAAATTTTATTCGTAAAACTAAGAAATTTTTCCAAGTGTGCGAAAATACCGGTAAACAATTTTTTTCTTTTATTAAATACGTTTCACTTAAAATAATGATTGGAAGCTGATGAAAAATTATATCGCTGTTTAATATAATTATGTCAAAGATGTCATCAACAAAAAAGGTTTGAATCCCTTGATGGCCTTTGTAAATGCCAGCGGTGGATGGCCATTGATAATTCCGGAGGACGAACGAAAACCTAATAATCTGTCGCTACTGGAGCTACATGAACGTTATGCAAGGGAGACGCTGGAACCGGCCTTGTTTGATTTAATCATTGGTTCCAATCCTGATAACATAGATGAAGATCGAGATGTGGCATTTGAGGTTAGGCTCGAACCCAAATTTCAGTAAAAATTACTAAAACAAGGCTGCATAGTTATTAACTAATATTCCAAAATATTATTCAGTACAGCAAAAAAGAAAAAGTCTTTCGAAAAATCCTCGGTGGAATTGGAAAACAAGTGATAAACTCTTGATGGGAAGCAATCGGACGTTTTAAGGGGGTTCGACATATTCGGAAGCCTCTATCTGATCTTTCTTGCTCCAAATTAAGATTTCTTCAAAACTATTCTATATAGGGTTTTAAAGGATATTCGAAGAAGACAATTTTTGGAACCAATTGAAAGTCAAAAAACATTGGTTCGAGAAATGCTTGTTTTCAATGTACCTTTTCTCAGGAACGGTGCGTTCGATTTTGACCTTTTTTGTTGTGTGTGTATATCAAATTGTTATAAACAATGTATCATACCACCTTTTTAAATGATTCCGGTCCGAGAAAAATATATTCGAAGGTAAAAAAACGTGATAAAAATTTTTTATAATGTTTCAAAACGATGTCATAAAATTCTAAAATAAAATATCGAAAAAATGGCTCGACGCATTGTTTATAATACTTTAATATACACACACAATAAAAATGGTCAAAATCAAACCTACAATTCCAGAGAAACGGAAAATAGGCATTTTTCGAACTAATGTTTTTCGACTTTCAATTGTACCCAACATTTTTCTAATTCGAATATCGTCTAAAACGGGGAGGTTGCATTTTGGTTTCGGTTTCTGTTTGAGGTTTTTCATTAACCCTTAATAGGTACAGTGTGTCCACGGGACCCAGGCCGTTTTATGACCTGGAATACTGCTCACTAAAATTGACAAATTACGTTTTGTGGCGCCATCTAACGATAGTTTGGATCTTCAAATTCAGTACCGAGAAGGTAGATTTTTAATCGGACTGTTAGTTGGATTTCCGTTTCATTCTTTCCTTCTAAATCGCATCTGCGCTAGATGAAACTTATACTTTTAGAAAAGGCCACAGAATCCGCTACCTCTATTACAAAGTATATTGTTTCCAGATTATACAACCATTTTCTTCTTAATAATTACAAGAGTTACAGTAATTTTTGTAAAAAGAAGTCATTTTTCACAAATTTTTTCTTGCATAATGTTTTTGCATATTTAAAATTTAATATTTTATTTTTAACCAATATCCTTGTATTAAACAAGATTTAAATTAAACCTCACTATTTTGTCATATCGCTCAATGCACTATTTCATTATTTATGACAATTTAAAAATGCCTAGGTCCCATGGACCCAGTATGACTATAATGTGATTCTAGCAAAGTGTGATTATTTAGGGTTAATTGCCTGCTGTAAATTACGTAATTACTCAACATAAAAAAAACTTGTATTGTTAGTGGAACACTGTACCTAATAGAAATAAACCTTTAAGGAAGCCATGTAAATCAACCAGAGCTTCCATACAGATCTTGTGTGTGTGTGTGAGAGAGAGATTTGGCTCCTGTCTGACGGCCGCCATTGGCACCATCTGAATTACTGGATTGTACGCTAGCCTGACTGCCTGAGCATTATACAGGGTGAATTTCATAAAGTATAATAGGCTTTAATCTAAGATAGATGGGATCATTACAAACAAAAGTTCCAAATGTACATTTGGGATATTTTTAATAGTTTACGAGGTATAAATGTTTAAAGCTGGTCCAATCAGAGCGCGCCGAAAAGCGTTGGAGCCGCCCACTCCCGTCCTATCCGTAGAGATAGCACAATGTAGGGTGTTACATTCGGTTGCAAAATTCAGAGCAGTCAATTTTATTTATTATATTATTACGCAGTCATTTTTATTTCTCAAACATTGGCTGTTGGCGGGGAGTGGGCGGCTACAACGCTTCCCGGCGCGCTCTGATTGGACCAACTTCAAAAATGTATATCTCGTAAATTATTAAAAATATCCCCAGTGTATATTTACAACTTTTGTTTGTAATGACCCCATCTACTTTAGAATGAAGTCTGTTACATCTTATGAAATTGACCCTGTAGATTTCGGTCTCCTTATACAGACGCCATAGCTCCTATTCACTTCGATGCGTCAAGGGCGGATAGATTTACGGGATGATACATTCAACGATCTTTGATATAAAATAAATTTTAATAAATTGACAGCTGGTTATTGCGGATATACATCCAGAGGCGGGATGGGATGTGGAAGACCGGACGGAAAACGAAGTACCGTATAAAAATTCAAAGTGGCTCATTAAATATCATAGATATATAAGACGAGTGGCTAAGATTATGTCAACTCGTCGTTCATTAAAGAACATCACGGCTGATATAAAATCTATGATGAAATTCGAAGCTCGACTCTTTAAGGTAATTAATTCATCGACATTTCTAAACACTCAGGCGCCATGAATTGAATTAAAAAATAACCAATTTCCAAACCATGTGTTCAAGCTATATCAAAAAGACCTTGACACCGCTACGGCCATTACTATCGATGAAATTCAGATGATTTGGAACCGCACTATCGGTGATAAGAAGGAATTATCGGTAATGAATTGTCTCAATATTCTGTCGCTTAAATTGCAACCAATTCCAATCAATTGAAACCGCCAACAACAAAGATAAATGTTGAAAGTCATAAATTTTATCCTGTCTCGTTTCAAGATTAATTGGTTGAACGTCACGGAACAGAGATTGAAGCAATTCAACATTACGATTACGTTGAGCACTATTGTTGGCGTATCAACGGACACGCTAAAGGGTCTTGCCAAGTTGATGAAAAGTTTCCCCCTAACAACGATCGGTATGATTATCTGCTATCATAGGTGCTAATGTTTCAAGTCCAGGCGTAGTTTTTCTTCCATCGGTTAATTATAACTTGTATACTCAGAAAATTACATTCACTGGAGAACAATCGACGGTTCTTTGAAATACATGGACGCAGCGACACGGCGTATGGAGATCAAAGCGAAGGGGACATTGTTCAATACGCCGCATTGGAAGCTTGAGTTAGTGTATAGTGACGAACGAGGGCTGGGTAACAAGCGAGAACGTACTTGAAATATAGTGTACCAAATATTCTCAAAGTATTTGAAGTGTAAAGTGTAAGCAACGAATTCAGACGAGTACAGAAGGAATATGTCTATCCTTAAATCGAAACCAGTTTTGCGTACCCCGAGGATAGTTTGGTACCCCAAGGACTGGTGTCGCTAGCGTCGTTATAAAAATGGACGGTTCGTTTTCTGACAATTAAAGATGGCAGAGCATTTACATTCTCGGGACGCCACCTACGGGACGTATACAATCCCGAGTGGCGTCACAAACATCGACCGCTGCGACGCCAAGTGGCAGTTTTTGGTGGATAAAACTTTGCTTCAATCGCAGCTTAGGCATGTTCCTTCTGTAGTCCTTTGAATTCGTTGGTACAAGTGCAAACGAAGTAAGGTCGGGTTGTTCCAACCTCCAGGTAAGGGTAACCTCTGGGTAAATTTCTAACTGCGGGATTTCGGTCAATGGAAAAGCTGGAAATCCACCAGTCAGGAGTTTACCGGCCGGGTAGGCTACCTTATACTTTACTCAGAAGTTGCAAGAGAGGCAGGGGTAGCGTTCCCGACTTCCACGCAGTGGGCCAGGGTTCGATTCCCGCCGGCACCAATGGAATTATTCTAGCCTTTTTCTGTGCTCTCAGTAGTTCGGAAGCCACCTAACAAAAACTGTAGGTCCACCGGAGTGGTTGATGGTAGATTTGAGGTTAGAGATGTGTACGAGGAGAAGAGATGTAAAAAGGCGAATTATACCGCATATTGCAATTTCTGCATACAACCACCCCGGTTTGAAAGATATGCACCAAATTACTATCTGTCTATTTGAAAATAATAAAGGATTAAATGTTGTAAGAAGTGTCAGGCATTAGCGATGAAGTACTTGGCACGATTAACGAAGTACTCGATACGAACAATACAGCACTAATCCTAAGTGTTGGATCTGAAATTCTTGCTCAAACATATGATGAGTACTGACCGTGGAATTTGAAAATATGAAAGACTTAGTACGGAGCACATCGTACGAAGGACTAAGTACCCAGGGATTTCGTACATGAGGTATTCATTTCTAAGTATATCGTATATGAACTACTGCGTTTCTGAGTACTGAGTACATCGTGCATAAATTACCGAGTAATACCATACGAATGACTAAGTACTAAGTACAACTTGGAAAAAGCTCAGTATCAAATGCACCAAAGTATATCGTATATGAAATACTCAGATACTGACAAGTACATCACAGACGAATTACTCAGTACTAAGTATCTATATCGTATATAAACTACTACGTTATAAGTAATTCGAACATGAAGTTCTGAGTACTGAATACACCGTGCATATAGTACCGAGTAATACCATTGTGAATAACTAAGTACTAAGTACATCCTACGAAATGTTCAGTACCAAGTGTGTTGGACATGAAGTATTAAATACACAAGTTCAACGTACAAAGTGGTAAAAGTACTTAGTATTTTGAGTACCGCAGCGGCAATATGTACCTACTTCACATTCGTGGAAAAAGAACTTAGTATTTCAAGTACCGTCGAGCTCTGTAATGAAATTATTTTTAACGCAGTTGCTTTTGTGTGATAATCAAATTTATTTTTCTCTTTGTACTTAAGGGAGAGAGTTTCGTGTATCCCCAACGGATTGAAACATCCAGTGGCGTTCATCTTCATAAAAAAGTTCCATAGAAGACGATCAACGAGGATCGTAAGCTTATGTTAATGCTAATGAATATTTTTGAACACGAACGTTCCTGGAAAATCGATATGTTCGCTCGTTTCAGGTTAAACAAATGGTCAAGACGCTTCGAACGGAAATCATCCGTCAGATAACAAACTCAACTTGGCCCATTCATAAAGCAAAACAAATCTTGAAGGGTTGGATCGGTGCGACCAAAGTTTCTGTCGGATATCCTAAGTTTTATAATCACCCTGCCAAGATGATCAAAAAATACGAAATGGTGACTAATCCATTACGAAGCATCCTCATTTATCTATTTTTAGAGCGGAAAATTGCATCAACTAATTAATATTGACAGAATATTAATTACATTGCTCCAAACAATGGACGAAAATCTCTCATTCTGAAAATATTTAGAGCACAGAATTTCGTAAATAATATTATTAAAAAGATATTTAGTTCGGCTCTAATTTTCAATGACGCTGTATTGGATGAAAATCATCAAGATTAGAATAATTTTCAAATTCTATGTCCCTTTTCTTGCAGTTGTCTGTCGGTTCCGATTACTTTCAGAATGTACTTTCGCTTAAAAGACTAGTCTATGTATATAAAATCCATAACCTGAAAATACCAGAGGAGGTATTAAACCGCAGGTAAGAGTATATCGAGTGTTCAAATAAAGGATGCAGAAAGCAAAAATTTGTCAAGTTTAAATATTCATACGATAAATATTTCAGGTTCCAACTACAAGCCACTGAGAATAATGCACTATATGATCCCAGCCTGAATATTGCTTGTGAGTTGTCCGACCAATAAATTTTTCACAAATCCATACTGTTTAGAAACACTAAAGAAATTTCTTTTCTCTCCATAAAATAGTTCATATTTGGTAGTCGATTTCTTCAGGTTATATTGGAGTTTGAAGCAAAAAATTTTTTATTTAAAGTTTTTTATTTAAAAAGCCATAACTCAATGAAAAAATGTATTGAAATTATCAAAACAGTTTAGTAGCCAGATATCAACATTTTTCAATGAAATCAGAAAATGACGAAGAACATTCAGGGACTTCTCTCATTAGTTTGTGACATGTAATATTGTAGGAATGTTTAAATAAGATTCTTCAAATCCCAATTGGAATTTTTTTCATCCTCGTACGATGGATGCAACCAAACTTACGCGCTGTCAAATATTGACAATTTTATTGAGAAAAAAGAAATCCGTTAATTGTTTGGAGCAATATATATAGGGTATATTCCTCGTCAAATGAGATAGTTTCAAAAACTTTTTTTTTATTTTCTCAATTTTTTGACATCGTTTAGTACCCAACAAACAACTCTTTGTAGTAAATAATGAACTTGTTTTATTACTCTTTCAAAAGATATCGGATTTTCAAAAAATCGTTCTTTTTTCGAAAATGATCAATTTCGAAAAAAAAAAAAAAGAATTATGCACCCACTTTAAAAAAGAAGTTTTAAAGTTTAAAACTTAAAAATCTCATTAAAAAACATCTCAAATAATTTTTCTATATTTTTTTTGAAAAGTACATTCAAAAACGAAAATTTACAAAAGAAAAATTCAATTTGGCTTGCTATGAAAGAAGTTATGAGCAAACAAGCAAAAAAAGAGCGATTTTTTGAACATTCGATATCTTGTGAACGAGTAATAAAAAAAATTTCAAAATTTACCACGAAGAATTTTTCGATGAATACTAAAAAAATATCAACAACTTAAGAAGAAAATAAAGAAAAAAGTTTTTGGAACTGTCCCATTTGGCGTGGAATGCCTTATATATATGCGTACGTAAGGAAAATAATCAAATTTAATTTGAAACGTTTGATTGGCCACAGACGTGCCAGAATCACAATTTCTAATGCCTGAATTCGACTCTGATTTGCCTGTGTAAGTTTTTATAATATCAACAGAAAATATAATATTGCACTTAAATATCGGATTATCCGATGTAATTAACACTGTTTTTCCTGCGATATCGCTTATAAAGGGTTTGGAATTACGGGCGAATTGGAGCTACAACCATTGGTCACGAGATGAGCCATGCATTTAACAGCCTGCGTAAGCAATTTTACATCCAACTCGCGATATCTGGCCTACGTTGCAACGTCGTTTTTATGTAATAATTTATTTCACAGCAAATGTCAATAAAAGAAATATTTTTTTCAATTATGCTTATTTAAGTACTTTTGGATACATAATATTTTTTTCTTTTCTGTCTGGTGTGGATATGCGTGAGCAGGCCACATATAGGTGCCCATGTGTGAAACATGGATTTTTCAAATTTAATTCACGCAGTTATAGTGATTATCCCAATGGTTTGTTGAGGGTAATTGTAAATACGAATCGCACTGAAAACTGCAAACGTTTGAAATTGAATGGCATATTTGTTGATATCATTGGGACATGTGACAACAGTACATCTTCTCCTTTAAATTTTAGATTTTAAATTGTAGTTTCGCTGATATTGTTCATCGTGTTTTTCCCTGAAACCCGGGTTCACATTCTTCCATTTTCTTCTTATATATCAAAATGGAAGAATGTTCGTTTGTTTGTCATGAGTAGGCTACTATATCATTCATTCGATTGCGATGTAACTTTGGTGATGAAACTTTTGGACAAGCATATGTGACCTGCTCATGGATAGGAAAATCGTTGAATTTATTCGTGTACTCACGAGACGGAAAAACAAAAAATCTTTTGCATCCAAAAGTACTTGAATAAATATAATTTAAAAAATATCTATCATTGACTTTTGCTGTAAAATGAATTGTGACATGAAAACGGTGTTGCAACGCAAGGCGGGTACCGCTAGTTTTTATATAAGATGAATATAATATAAGATGAAGTATTTTACTCAAATTTCGCAATCTTAAATTTCCTTTGATTTCTATCTATGGCAGATCTAACGAAAATTACCAATTGGGAAATAACTCAAATAATAATAATCGATAATCGTTTATATACGAATATGAATATATATATACAAATATGAATACGGAT
>JAPYZU010000654.1:24682-40992 GCA_030523005.1 Tryphoninae sp. B BG-2022a
AATATGAATATGAATATGAATATGAATATGAATATTAATATGAATATGAATATGAATATTAATATGAATATGAATATGAATATGAATATGAATATGAATATGAATATGAATATACGATTATCGATTATATTAATCTTGAAGGCGTTTAAAGTTAACTAAGAAATCTTTATTTCAATTAATCATTAGTTGTACTTTTCTACTTCAAACTTCATAAGTCCAAATCGAAGAGAATCAATCTGGTCACTTACAATGACAGTGAATTTTGTTGAGATTAGTATTTTTCGATCACAATTGTAAGCGAAGAACATCTCTGAATACCCCGTGGTAAATATTTGCAGAACATCTCTTCTTCGAAAATGATACCGAAACCATACCATCGTGGTTCCGTTCAACAGCGAAAGAATTCGAAAATATCGAAGATTGCTTTATTGAGCAGTTCGACTCATACGGCTTTAAGTACGACCTATTGGGCAATAATGAAGTTTATGTAAGTTTCGTGTTCAATTTTGAAAAATAGATATTCAATTTGCCTAATAATTGAAAAAGTAAAATAAAATAAAACGAATAGGAAAAGTAATCTCTAGCGATAAATACCTACACAGTTTCGTTGACCAGTCATTTATTGTCTGCATCATTTACCATTTTCTTTTCATTGATATTCAAAATGAAAACAAATGTAGCCGCATCATAAGGGACTGCAATTTTATAAAGCCATTCCCAAATATAAAAATCGGCATAATTGTAATTATTGCCTCATTGGAATTATTGTCACTTTATACAGTTATTGTAGAGAAGGTCCCCCCCAGTGTGCATTTAATAGAATTTCCATACCCGATTTTTCAACAATAATCATAAAACATAAAAATTTAGACCATTGGCAACAGAACGGTGGATGAAAATATTGCGGATCACGGAGGATTAAAAGCGAGCTATGCGGCTTATCAACGTTTGAAAAATTCCGGCAAGCTACCAAAGACGAAAAAATTGCCGGGTTTCGAGGAATATTCGGACGAACAACTGTTCTTTTACTCATTTGCTAGCGTAAGTAAATGAATCGTCGATAATGAAAATCATCAAAATAAAATTGCAACGTTTTTAATTTGTCTTCTTATTTGTTTATAGTCATGGTGCAAATCGGCGATGACAACTCTATCACCTGACGACTTAGATGATGAGCATAGTCCCAATCGCTTGAGAATAATCGGCGGGGTACAAAATATGAAAGAATTCGCTGAAGCGTTCAAGTGCCCGCCCAATAGTCCCATGAATCCGGAAAAGAAGTGTACTCTGTGGAATTAATCGACGACTTGAAGAATTGCAATAAAATATTGAATATAAGCAATAAATAAAAAGTTTATAATTGGATATTAATAAATATTTCGCAATATAAATATGATTTTTTGTTAACTGACAAGAACTTGAAAAAGTCTTCGATGATCAAATTGTCAATGTTTTCAGAAGTTCCTAACAAAATATGGAGAAAATGTTTGAATTTAAATTAGTGAAGATTGGACTGATGAAATAATAAAAGCATTAATATTCCACTTTTGTATTCGAATAAATAAAATGGGTCAATAAAATGGTCAACATTTTTTTTGACGAACAATAATTGTAAATAAATTTGAAGTTTTCCCTATATATTTAATGACATTTCAACAGTGAGTCGGAATATGTTCACATCAAAAACTTTATTAAATAGTGTGCTGCACCCATCCAAAGGCACTCAAGTCGAAAAATGGTTTGTCGATTCCCCCATGATTGCAGCTGATTGGCTCAGGGCAATTGTACTTAAGATGACGCACTGAGGTAAAATGACACATAGTAGTACTTTCAGCTGTTAAACTATGCGCACAACAAGTGCCTAGACGGCGTTCACACGCCAGCTCACAGATGGCCTCACCACTCAAAACTTCAGTGACTACCCGCTTGCAAATTTGTATCAGGTACGTTTTTTGTTATATTGATTACTTTGTTATGAACTGTGACTAATGTGGGATACGAATATCGAAGGATAATTTAAGCAACCTCAAAGTTTTGAGTCACAAAAGGTGGCAAACATTCTTTATCTCGTAGGGTAAAATGACATATCAACCGTCGGCTTAAGATTACATAGTACGAGGTGTGTTCAAAAAGTAAAGTGACTTTTCAAATCTCGCGGGCAACGTACATTCGATTATCGATTTTTTGTTGTTATTGTGTTGGTACACATGTCCCGACATATGTTCACAGTTTCAAGTACATAGCCATGGAGCCTAGAGAGAAGGTGATCAAACGGCATAGGAGAATCATGATAAATTTGGACTCTGAAATCGACGAAAAAGATAGTTCAAAATTCAGCCACGAGCGCACTTGTGTTGTTAGTATAGGACATCAACTATGGCATTGGTGATGCCATGAAGTGAGGAGTATTCGTTATCGAGGCCTGGTCATTGCTGAAATAAGAATAATACTTATGTCTTTTAGTGTTTACACGCCGTGACATATTAGTTAATTATTACGAAATCAAACTTACTTCCTTGTTATTTATCGCATAACGGATAACGAGATTTGGTAACCTCCTCGACCCCTATATAAATTAATTTTAGAAAAACTTGTTAAATTATTTTTTCCACACGTAGTGTGGAAACTGCAGTTTAAAAGTTTTCTTTTAAACTTTGATTTATTCTGAGTTTAATGCCACAAGATTCATAGTAAGCAAATATCTTTTTCTATTTTTTTTCGTTCTATTCGTTCGTTTTTTTCGTTCTATTTTTATAGAACATTGTCAATAAAATATAGGGTTTTGCGAAACATTAATATTTTTCTCAGGAAAATTGAAGTAATTTTTTTCCAATCGAAAAGAACACAGAAAAAGGTATTTGCCCAGTATGAGTCTTGCGGCATTAAACTGGGACTAAATCAAAGTTAAAAAAAATTGAAAAGCAAAAATCAAAAATGGAGCTTTTGAGAAATAGAGTTGTTCTCTAAAAACATGAGAAATTTCATAGAGCATGACTTGAATATTTTTATCGGTATAATTTTCTGCAAAGTACATGGGAGAATAAATCATTTGAAAAAAATGTCTCGATTAACGAATTTTCGAAAAAGTTATGAACGTTTGAACATGGTTGAAAAACAGAAAGACGTTCTTTTTCAAAATTTATAACTTTTTTGGGGTTGGGTAAAAAAATTTGAAAAAATTCCCAAAATTCTTTTTCGGGGGTTAGTGCATCATATAAAATTTTCAGCAAAATTAACAATGGTCGGGTCTGAAAGTGGTTGAAGCCATATGGAACCAGTCATACGTATGTTCACTAATACATAAACTAGACTAAGCGCTCTGGGCACCTGGTCTTTTAACTGTTCTAATTTCCAATGACTTCTAAAATTGAATAATTATTTTACCAGCATATTCTACTCATTTAGGAATCAATTTATGAAAAAAAAATTATTTTTTTTTCAACATATCCTCTTCAGATACAATAGTCGTCTGCAATTTATCATCGGTGGTAGGTACTTACATTAGAATCTTCTTCAGCCGACCAAGTATACCCGAAGGGTTGATCACTCGAGAATTTAGTGAACCATTTCATCTAAAATCAGGCTAGAAGTCACTAAAAATCGCTGGAAATCGCTGAAGTCGAATAATTATCCCTGATTTGCTCATGATTTCTTCAAGTGTATAGGAAATCATTAGGAATCATAAAGAAATCGTGTGATTTCGAGAATCGCTATAGGCATCACTCATTTCCTCTTCAAGCGAGCAAGTGTTTATTAAAGTGTTTCTATAGACTGTCTAGAAATCACGGATTTCTGAAATTCAGGAATAACTGGAAGTCATTTCAATTAGTATAGAAATCATGTAAAATCGCAGGTTATCTAATTGATTCGGTAATCATAGGAATCGCAGGAGAAATTGCAAGGAGTCGATTCCTTTTGGAAATCGTCGTGGCTCCCAATCTGCGAGTGACCAACCGCTCGGGTAAATACCGAAAAATATTATTGTTATGAGCAACATATTTCATTGGAATTTCACCAAATAATTGTTCACATATGTAAGCAATGCCGGACTTTATGTAATCTTATTCGACAATTGTTTGGACAGAAATATGTTTGATCAAATATTCCAAATGTATAAAATGTATCAATGTACTTTGTTTATTGCTCGAGGTTTTTTATTCACGATCCGGCTTTTTGATTATTGTGATCGTAAATTAATATAATTATTTAAGTAACTAATACCAGTACATTATTTGATCTTTGACTATCTTCTTTTTCTTCGAAATTAGAAATATTTTAGTAAGTGTGAAAAAGGGATAGAAATCTTTTTGGACAATCGTCTCACCATGCAAATAATAAGTGAGATCGTAATTAATAAACAAATTAAATAATGTTGCACGTGGAAAACTCTTGTTAATAACAACGTATACGTTATTTTTCTTTTCTTCTTTTACTTTACATGTGTCAACTAAAAAATCGTATATTTCTGCATGCGCGTTCTGGTATCACAACGTACGTCAAACTTATTGGATTTTTTTCTCTTATTTCTTTACACGTGCCAACTGAAAAATTATATTTTTCTCCACGCGCGTCCTTATCGCAACGAAGGCCAAATTTATTGCAGATAGGCATTGCGTTGTCAAGGCGAAAACGTTTTCATTTATATGACTTTTCAAGCAAATGTATAGCTCGCAGACAAAACAAAACGTACAGAGAAAAAATTCAAATAGAAATAAATTATAAACTAAATGTAAAAATAAAAGTTAGGACAAAACTTTCCGCTCCGGAAATTCGATTTCTGGAAGGAGCAACTGGTGTTCTTTCGCATTATCAGTGTTAATAAAATTTTATTTACCACATAAAAATGATTCACGCGCATTTAACATATCCCTCGAGCATATATATATAGATGGATATGAAATTGTCTTTTGCAGTGTCTTCTTTTTCAATGCGAGTGTGCCATAATTTCTCGAACTGCGACTGAAGGTGTAAGAATAGTATAAAGTTTTTTTTTCTCAACATTTAGCAAAATAATACTAAGTTACTTGCAACAATGAGAATAAATTTTTCAAAGAGGGTTAAAAAAATCGATGTTGGATTCGAACGAATTATGCTACCCTCGCTGTTGGTAATGCTTATCGCGTTTTCGCTGGTACAATGTCTACAACTGTGTAATACCCCGAATTGCCAGCAGATCGGTATGATTATTTATTTTTCAAATAAAAAATATTGTTGCTAAGATTATATAAATATGTATGATAAGATATGTCGCATTTTAAGGTAGTTCTATCGTTTTATCGTGTTCTTAAGATTTCGTTGAAAATTTGGGTACATCTTCTTTGATGTCATATGTACGTGTGTAATCATTTTTGCAAGGTTTAACACGCGGAAGTTGAGATATTTATTGGTAAAAATAAAAAAATTCTGTAGTCCCTCATAAGAGCGCGAATTAAAAGTTGCATTTTCATCCATAAATACCTTGGCTTCTACTCGCTGAAGCCTTCTAAAACTTTGCATACATTTATATGCAACATCAGAGAAGCTTTATTTAGTTTGTCAAAAAAAATCTAAAGAAAGGAATTTTCGCAATTTTCGTAATTATACAGCAAGTACATATTACCTTGGATGACCTTGAATTTGAAGTATCTTGTTCTGTAGTTAATTTGTAAGAAATTTTCTTTATTAACTTCAGGCCGCAAACCATTTTGTATCTGCGAAAAACTAAAAAATATTTTTCCGATTTTAATGCCACGATAGAACTATCTTAATGGATCAATGAAATTAAGGCGAGAAAGCGAGGTCTTGCAAAGCAGAATCTATTATGACGGTTTGTGTTTCGCCGTAATCTTAAAAACTGCATAATCACCGACATCTCGAAATCTACTAGTTGGATTCTCATTTTTTTTTGTAGTTTTGTGGTGCAATATATTTACTAACGCTTTTGTTTACGATTTTTTGATATCTGTGTAAGAAAAAAAGTTACAATAAAAGAAGTCTAATTAATAAAAAAGTTACAATAAAAGAAGACTAATTAATATTTACTATTGTTTATTGTTAATTATAGCGCAGCCTTTCGCCTTTATCCACAATTTTTTAAAATAAAACTTGTAGAGAGCTCAATTTCCAACAATTTTTATATAACTGATTTTGGGATAACTCAAATATTACCCGAGATAGAAAGCGCCAAAGTTGTCTTGTCTATTGTATTATTCATTTGAAGTTATGGCAAAGGCTTTCAAGTGCATTTCGAGATTAGCTTCATTAATTCTCAATTAGATTAAATTATTCTATGCAAAGTTTAACTAATGTAAGTTTTGTCTCAGCAATTTTTATATTCATACCCTTGTTTTATTACTCTTTAAACATTATCAAAAATTTATGAGTATTCTAATGTTAATCATAAACGTATCAATCATTGGTTAACAAGGCGCAAGATTTATTAAATTATTCAGATAAATGTTCTAAATGATGTCCTTCAACGTGAACCCAGTTCTTCAACGTTAGAATAAAGACGATTATAATATTTCACATTCACATACCGCAATAAAATACAGCTTTGAATTCACAAATCTCTCATACAGATCTTTCGTATTTTGCTCGTGGAACGATAATCTATTTAAAAAATTATGAATTTTCGTTTACAAAAATTTGAAGTTAACCTTTAAATAGTGTTTGAAAGAAATTGAGATTTCAAAAGCGAACGATGACATTTTCTTTGGTCTTTTAAACCTCGCAACTTGTGTAGGAAATATTTTTCTCTTAAATGATTTATTTCGAAATTATTCGGGTTAGCCAGGTTAAACGTTTAATCCCGCATATGTATTTGTGCAATTGACAACCGACAATTTTTATATTTATTTAATCGATGAATATATGTTTAGCCCATATGTTAAAAACGTCAATGAAACCGGATGTGGACCCGTGCGAGGATTTTCCGATGCACGTCTGCGGTAATTGGGTTTACGACGAGACTACCGACACCTCGTTTGCAGTACAGAATATACAGGCAGGTTCGTTTTTTGTTGCCGTTCGATAGTTCGCGCAAGTTCTTTTTAAAATTCTCGAAACAAATTTCTAGCAATTGCTTCAAACGGAATTTAATTTATATAAGTTGGATTATTTTTTCTGCTGCATGAACTAAATTATTATCTTTTTTCACATCAGATGCTTTAATGGAACCAATAGACAAAAAGGATATCGACGCTGCTCGCAAGGTTAAGACATTTTTCCAAGTTTGCAACAACTTCGGTAAAAAGAACCTTCCAATTATTATTTTGAAAATCTTTTTCGACAATTTTTCAATACGTTCTTTCAATTAAAGATGAACGCGATCGAAGGGGTGTGGAACCTTTATTGAACATGGTTAATGCGAACGGAGGATGGCCCTTGATTAGTCCCGGATGGACTTCCGGTTGTCGCACGCTTCAGCAGATTCATGAAAAATATGCAATCGATGCGATAGTGTCGCCACTGTTCGAGATACGTTATAATTTTCCTCCCGCTGATTCAGTAAAAAAAGATCCTGAACCGGAATATTGGGTAAAATTTTTCTGGTCAATTACACTGTCTGTCTTTATATTTCTTTCATATTCCTTTTGTTTCAATAATGTTTCTCTTCCATATGATGAAAAGCTTTTTGTTCTAAAAAGGAACAAAGAAAAGGAGAATAATAAACCCCCTTTTTGGGCTATTTACCATAAATATCATAAGCATAATTTTGCTCCAAGCGGTATTATTTTGAATCTGATCGCTGCGATTTGTACATATTAGCTTCGTTTTGTAGGAATAACTCACAATTAGCCAAAGTATCAGTTCAGTACGATTCCGTTGAAGCCTAATGATCGCTAGTGATCGTTAACTGTTATAAAAGATTAAGAAATCGTACTCGACATAAGCAACGAAACAATTTGAATAAAATTTCAATTCGTATATTTCTACATATTTTATCATTATTTCAAACGTTGCATTAACGAAAGGAACATTATAATTAATTAAAAGTTTCGAAGGTCATCTGGGTCTGAGACATGCGTACAATTATTGGCTATGAAAACTATCGTACATTAATTCTAGAAAGTGGAAGTTTCGCTTAAACGAAATAAAATATTAGATTGATTTACTACGATTCTAATTGTATATTATAGTAAGGAGCGCACTGGCTCAGGGGATAGGGCTCTGGTTTCGTGCCCACCGGACCCGGGTTCGATTCCCGAAACCGACACCATAATGTAAACGGTATTTTTTTCTAAGGGTTTTTTGTGCAATCCTTGCAATTCGGATCCCACTAAAATAAAAATGTCCAACCCAAAAACCTCATTGCTGTGCGTGGAAAGTCGGTGCTGGGCTTTGGTGCTCCCGCAAGACGGTTTTCATCGTGCGGATGAGGAGCTGCCGTGGCACTAGGCGCCTCTGGTGGTCGTGCTTTGATTTACTCGCATTGCTACTGAGGGATGACTAGGCAGGTACAGACCTGTATCGACGGAGATTTCTTGTCGTTTCCCTCCGGCCGCAGGAAATGCGATGCAGGATAAAGGGTGGCTAGAGAGTGAAAGGGGCTGCACCCCGGGACACTTGCAAAGGAAGAGAGTAAGAAGGTGGAGATATAAGATTGCCAAGCTTGTAAAAACCCGAGGGAAGCTTGCACAAGAGAAATTCACAGATAAATAGACAGACAGATTGTAGATTATAATTTATAACAAATTTACAATGTTATTAAAATATCATTACATCATCGTATATTATTGAACTATGTTTTGGAACGAATGTTCTGCTAGTTATTAAACATCATTGAAGACGACTTCCATTAAAGGAATATTAACAATTTGACAGATATTTATTCCGGAGGTCCATCGGGAACAGTCGAAGGATTTGGCAAACATAACCGCCATCCCCGTACTGTACGAACAACCAACTTGGTACAATAATTATTTCCAGTTTATACATAAAGTAGTCAACTTCTTTGCGAAGGTAGCAGGTTCCGATCTATCCGAGAACATCAACGATGATATTAAAGATATGATCACCCTCGAAAGTCAATTAGATGCCGTAATTATTAATTATAATCGTTGTTTGCGCCTGCCGCGAATCAATACGTATGTGGAACAAATGGAGTTATTAAGAATTTGTTTTATTTTTAGTATTGGAGGACATCGTATTCCGATATAATATTTGATGTGGAAATCAAAGATGCCCAGCAATCTTGGGACGACAGTATTGGAGATAGAAAAGATCTATCGGTAACGAATATATATTTATTATTTGAATTTCTTAAATGCCATTTAATTAATTAATCAAATTCCGTAACCCGTAAATACATTATGATGTGAAAATTCATTGTTTCTCATTTCAATTCGCATATTAAAAACTGGGATCCTCGACACTGTCAATTTTCTTTTTGCATCGCTACCAATATTTTCGCAATGAATTATGTCACAATTATCGATCTTTTATCATTGTCACATTTTGAAAATTGGAGCGGTGTTGGAAAATTTGATTTTTCAGTATAACAAACGACAGCGGCTGGAAACTTTCACGTTCGCGTCACGACCATTTTTTTCTTACACCGAATTTATTCGATGATTATTAATGAGTCGACAGTTATATTAGTCTGGGTTTTTTCAATGTTTTTATAAAACTTAAAGAAACCTTGCTTCTTCAAATTTTTATTTAACTCCTACAAAGATTTAACTATTTTGTAAATTTTGGCTGGAATTAACGTAAAAGTTTAACAATTTGCAACGGCACGACACCACTTTCGATAAATGATTATGCACATCAATTAACCCGTTAATGACCAACATCGTTGTTTTTATAACACGTTATTGAATGTAATTTTTATATATGTAACAAAGTAATAAAATGATAAATGGTGAGATTTTTTTATAGTTTCTGATGTACTTGGACGGAATCCAGGCCCAACTGGTAATAATTTTGGACGACAATATTAAAAATTGTAGTTTTTGTATAAAAAAATGACCAAAAGTCATTATTTTCGATACTTATGATTTTTTTAGGGATAACACACACAAATAGCTGAGATTGTCCTCAACATTAACATAAGATTTTTGTATTTACATGTTAATGACTTTTTGTTTCGATATGGCGGCTAGAATGTAAAAATCTCTAAAGAATCTGCGTTTTCCAATACATTGTGCAGTTTCCAAAATGGTGCAGCCAATATGGTAGCCAAAAAAAACCTCCAATTCAGTTGTTTCCTGGATTTTCTGAAAGATTATTCATTTTTAAGAAAATGTTATGCGTATAAATCATATTTTTAGTATGTAAATACAAAAATTTTCTATTAAACGTAAAAAAGTCAAAAAGTCATAAACATTAAAAATAATGAATTTTTTGTCACAATCTTTGTACAAAAACCACGATATTTAATTTCGTCATCGAAATTTATCATTTCTGAGTCCAGATTCTATCTCAGCATAATCGAAAACATTGAAAGCCTTCGTCTTTTATCTATTCATCACTTTGTTACATACGTAAAATTTAGATTCAAAAACATGTTGTTAAATCAATGGTTTACCCCCTTAAGGAACAACAATTTTCCTTAAGGGGGTAAACCAACCGTTTTTCAAAGAAGCTAAACAATATTTATTACACAAGTATTGAGCACTGTTTAAAAATGTTGTCACAGCTGTACTAAACAAAATAGCGGTTTCCCATCATTTTTCCATCTGCTTCTTTTCTTTTTCATTGTTGTCTGGTCGTAGCCGTAACTGCTGCAATTTCAAACTTACATTAATGAACCAAAAAAAAATTGGTTTCTCCAAAAGTGACGTGTTGTTGAGCAAAAATGTCGACAAAACGTAAAAAAAACCCACTAAAATTGTTAATAAAAATTTAAACTATGTAATATAAAAAAAACAATAATAAATTATAATATATTACATTCTTTTTGGTTCATTATTGTAGCTTTGAAATTGCAGCAGTCATGGATTCCGTTAGGGTAGGTACCTACTTAACGTTGGTTAGTTTCGGAGAAATAGCAGTGGGCGACATAATTCCTGGAATTACCCTATATCAAAATGTTCGATGTAATAAAATTCTCTCGTATCTCTCTTTAAGATAAACTGGCTGGAAGTCATAATTGAAAGAATACCGATTCGCCATTTTCCAACCGAGAATGACCGGGTCGCAGTACCGGCGTCTGTCGATTTCTTGCCAAATCTTGTCGAAATCTTAAAACAATATTCCTTAAAAACGATTGGTATGATTATCGACTACTAATGATTCTTCCGTAAATGTAAATTCTTCAATAGTGTAAGCTACGTCATTAATTGTTCCCACAGTTAACTACATTCACTGGCAAGTGATCAGCGAGTACCTAAAGTTCCTTGATTATAACACATGGCAATACGATGATGAAGAAAAATTCAAGCTGTTCGGAGAATCTGCCAAATTCCACAAGTGAGTAACTAATAATAATAACAACAACAACAACAACAACAACAACAACAACAACAACAACAACAATAATAATAATAATAATAATAATAATAATAATATGGATTAATCAAGGAATACAACATTTGTTTACACCCTTCAAATTATATAAAATAGAGTTTTTTAAACTCTTTCGGTATTACTATACTTACTCAAAAAATTATGAGCCATTAACTGTCTTTCCGGACGATGGAACTGTGTGACCCATTAATTCATAATCGAAGTAATCAAGTTTTCTGTAATAATTTTATTTTTCTTTGGCGTTAGGGCAGACGCACTTTCTTGTATCCCCCGCGGCCTGAAACACGCTGCCGCTTATGTGGCTATGGATAAAATTCATGTACCCTCATCGACGCAGATCGTAAATAATTATCAGTGTTCTTCACTATGCAAATATCGTTTGAATATCATCTGACAAATTTTATTGTTCACTGATTTAAGATCGATCATATGTTCAATAACATTCGAGGCGAAATCGACCACGAGATAAAGGAATCAAAATGGCTCGTTCCTGAAGCAAAAAATAAATTGTCACGTTACATTGAGGCGACAAAGGAGCGCATAGGATTTCCAAAATTTTACAACAAACCTGCCACGTTAAACCTAATGTATAAAAGCGTACGTAATTAAACTCGCAATCTTTTACGAAAACATGAAAAATTAAGCTGACCTAAAAAGCAACTTAGAAAATATTTGTTTATAACTCAGTATGATATTAATCCACGTTTTTCACAATAATATTAATCTCAATTTTCCCCTCGTTTAGCTGGATGTTTCCGATAATTACTTTGAGAATGTACTCAATATTAGAAAGTTCGCTAGCGCACAATTTTTCAAGCGCATGGTGAAAAATTCGAATGCAGAATTGCGCAAGTAAGAGTGAAAATATTGTTCAATGATATACAGTGTGCATTTTATTACTGATTAGACATTTTTTTATCGCCTTTGATTAGACATTTTTTTTTATCGCCTTTATGGTGTTTTCTATCGACTCGCTCGATTTTAGTCAAAATTATACGAACGATATTTCAGTTTCAAAATGAAATCCACCACAGTTAATGCGGCTTTCTATTATAAGGAGAATTCCATAAGTAAGTTGGCGACCTATATATTGATAACACACACATACCTATATGTGCATACCGGGTGTTCCACAAGTTCTGGAACATGTGGTATCTGCGCGTAGTTAACGGTGCAACGAATTTATTCCCAAAGTCTGACGCTCATTCGCGTGATAGTTATCAAATGGGAGACAATTGAAGTTGTCCAATCAGAGTTAAAAGATCGTCAGAGTTCGAACGCGAATGAAAAAATACGATGACGCATCTAAGATTTTGTATGAGAATTCGTGACATCGTCAGTTACCCGCAGAGAGCAGCCAGTCTCGAATTTCTGAGACACCCGTTATATTTGAAAATATGAGAAAAATTTCTAAAAATACAATTTGTTCCACGACAGCGGTACCAGAGGCCCAATTTTTAATGCCTATATTCGGTCCTGATTTGCCATTGTAAGTTGTTACGATATCACTGAATGCACAACAATTGTTTATTGTGTATTTGATCATCGAACCGATCTAAGGAATTGATGTTTTTTCTTACCATTTTGCCACTCTTACAGGTATTACATGTATGGTCGATTGGGAGTGATCGTTGGTCACGCGTTGACCAATGCATTTAACAGACTTGGTAAGTTATTTTCTATCCCACGATCAATTACACCAAGTTTAGACGAGCGAACGTTCTTTAAAATTGTATTCGTTCATCGGAGAACTTGCACTTCATTTATTTATTTATTTCCTTAGCGCCTTTTCAAATTTTACTCACTAAAATACAAGTGTCGCTTAAATACCTAAATTATTATGTATATGCCGTTAATTTAAACCAAATACCGTGAAATTTCAATTTGAATATCTCATCAAGTTTGAATGCATTTGTCAATTGTCATTGAATCGAATAGTCTCTAGTCAGTTATTAGAACTATGAAAGATTGTATACCTATATTTGAATAATGGGCTATTTTTTAGGGTTTACAGGGTGAATTTCATAAGGTGTAATAGGCTTTATTCTAAGGTAGATGGGATCGTTACAAACAAAATTTCTAAATATACATTAGGGATATTTTTAGTAGTTAACAAGATATCAATTTTTAAAGA
This sequence comes from Tryphoninae sp. B BG-2022a, assembly GCA_030523005.1. NCBI lineage: Eukaryota > Metazoa > Arthropoda > Insecta > Hymenoptera > Ichneumonidae > Tryphoninae sp. B BG-2022a. The sequence goes on from JAPYZU010000654.1 coordinate 38,268, forward strand.
TGGTCCAATCAGAGCGCACCGAGAAGCGTTGTCGCCGCCCACTCCCCACCCTAGCAACCAATGCCCGAGAAATGAAAATGACTGCGTAATAATATAATAAATAAAATTGACTGCTCTGAATTTTGTAACCCCAAATGTAACGCCCTACACTGTGATATCTCTACGGCTAGTACGGAAGTGGGCGGCGCAGCAATTTTTGTTTATAATGATCCCATCTACCTTATAATAACGTATGTGACACCTTATGAAATTTACCCCGTATAAATTGTCTTTTATCACGAGTACTGTTAGGAATATGCAACTGTATAAAAATTAAATTTGAATAGTTATGCTCAATATTTGCAGAGTTCATATTCGATGTTGGGAAGAAACAACCGTGGGTCACCATGACAGTAAACGAAATGACGAAAAAAGAACAGTGCTTCATTGATCAGTACGATCCATTTGGAGAGTATTACGGCATATTGAATGGTACCGAAAATTATGTAAGTTCTCAAACTCTTAAAATAAAAACTAAAAAAAACAATATGGTCGAGTAAAAAAGATTAGATCAAATTCAAGGAAGTTAAATTAATCGCGTCGTTACTCTTAAATAACGTTGCGACAAATCTTCACTGATTTTCATTATTAGTTAAAAAAATAGCCTTTAAATCGAACCTTGTCGAATAGTTTCTATTAAGAGACGCTTTATACAATTACAATTAAATCTTCATTCGTAAAGAAATTCATTCGATCGTTTGAGATTCAATTACGTTGAATTAATCATTGGTGTAGATAAACGTATAATTTTTTTAAAACCGAATCTAGCGACCAGGAGCTTTAACATTGGATGAAAATCTTGCTAATCATGGAGGATTAAAAGCAAGCTACAACGTTTTTAAACAATTAAAGAGGAAAGGTCAATTGGAAAATGATAAAAAGTTGCCTAATTTCGAAGGATATACCGATGAACAGATGTTCTTTTACGCTAACGCCATGGTAACTATCATCGATCGTCACCGATATTAATAAATTTTGAATCTTTAAGTAATTTAATATTTCACTTATACATTGTTTCATTTTGCAGGATTATTGCGCGGGAGTTCATACAACACTAACAGAAGATATGGTGAAAAATGAGCATATGCCAAAACTTTATCGGCTAATTGGTTCGCTCCAAAATATGCAAGAGTTTGCAGATGCATTTAAGTGTCAGCCCAAAACCATGATGAATCCCGAAAAGAAGTGCGTTCTGTGGGAATAGGTGGCAACGTGTAATCAAATGAAAACCTCATCGATTTTCGAAAATACCCATTCTTCTTCAAACCGCCCAAATTTATTTTATAAATATGAACAGTAAACAAATTTGTGAATATACAACTCTAATCTCATACAAAAAAATTGCATCTTCTGTTGTAAAAGCTAGTAAATAATTGTATAAAAAATGCATATAGCTTTTGGCGATGGAAAACAAAACTATAAGCTTGCTTTGTGTATCGTTGTCCAAAGTAAGTATTGTTGATATCGTCGCTACAATTACAAATCGATTGGCAATAAGTAACCTAATCCCTCCTTAGTTCACTATTTAAACAAAATTACCATCTGCTACTTTTCGAAATATAAAAATAATACAATGTGGACTCAGGAATAATCTTTGTATTTATTTCCTATAACTACAATCTCAAAATATCAAGTTTGCACATCAAATTATATTATAGCAAGTGAGGGAACAAGATTGAATTCAACAAAAGACATAATAATATAAAAATCTGTCAGTTTTTTAAATAAGTGTCTGCAATGATTATATTATTAATGAATATGAGACAATATTGAACATAGGTTAACTCCGTAATCAAAACGTATTGCACGACATAAACATGTTTTTTTTAAATAAAAGGGGACAGAATGAAAACGTGCCTAATGATTGTAAAATGCGAAATCGAACCGACTGATTCGGATATCGAACGGTTTATTCACTATTATGATAATCAATAATGTTTTAATAATTTGAAGATTATAAGAGAATGTACTTAAATATTACTCAACAGAAAAAAAATGTTTATAAATAATATTGACCGACGGTTAATAGAAAATAAATTTTCAAACGTTAAGAGAATTGGCTAATTCCTTCGTCCTAGCATCTGTTGTCTAAATTCATTTTTCGGCACCTACATTTTATCTCGATGGCAAGACCGTAAGTACGGCCAGCGAGTAATGTGAAAATCCGCGAAAATCATTCGACTAAAAACTCGATACATGTGTATGGGCATTTCTCCACTATTTAGAAAATCGCTATCCCGGGCAAATTTCATATAGTAGAATTAATTATTACTGACAATGAGTTTTATGTATTATTCACGACAATATATTCTATCGATTCTATGTATGGATTCTAGTTCTACGGATTAACAACGACGATATATTCTGTATTCTTGGCACGCTATTGCTCTTAAAATGGAAGAATGTTTATTTGTCTTTTTGTGTGTCTGTTTGTCCGGCATAGGTGCTTATATCATTCATACGATCGCGATGAAAATTTTGTGAATTTTAGTCCGCACTCCCGAGAAGGTTTCTGCGTTAGCAGAATAATTTTATTTGCCAAAATAAACACGTACGGGCTGAAACAAAATTAACATTTATGTATATATACAGCGTGAATCGCATAAAGTTACGCATAGCGAAATCTGAGGTAGATGAGGCCATTACGAATAAAATTTGCAAATAAACATTAGGGATATTGTTAATA
>JAPYZU010000655.1:0-28093 GCA_030523005.1 Tryphoninae sp. B BG-2022a
AGACATAGGCTCTTAGAGCAAGAGAAATTATTAAAATTCATCGGAATTTAATATGGCCACTTTCGATGAATTCGCGAAACCTCAAAAAATCCACTTTTTACGAACCTCTATCTCCGTTCTCGTTCATCCGACAGAAAATTACACGAATAACTTTTTAAAGCATTCGCCGAGAACTCGAGAATGAGCCGAGAATCATCCGGATAGCTTAATTTTTGTGGCCGTGGCGACACTTCGAAAATCGCGCTTTTTGGGACCCATAGGAAGGGACCTGTGAAAAAACGCCCAGACGATGAGGCCAAATTTTTTTTTGCTCCAAAACCCCTTGATTTCATCATATTAGTGTTACTCGGGAAATTTCCGATTGCTCCAAAACCCCTTGATTTCATCATATTAGTGTTACTCGGGAAATTTCCGATTCGGAAATGTGGCTACAAAGTCTTTTTGGACGAAAAAAAATTTTGACCCTTCCAAACCCCCCAAAGTGTCGAAAAAAAATTAGAAATGTCGACCTGCGACATCTGCCGGGGGTAAATTTTTGTTTTCCTCCAAAAAGACTTTGTAGCCCCATTTCCGAATCGGAAATTTCCCGGGCAATACGAATATCATGATTATAAGCCGTTTTGGAAGAAAAAAAAATTGACCCCATTGCCTAGGAGTTTTTTGCAGGTCCCTTCCATGAACCTTGAAAATCGCGATTTTCAAAGTATCGCCACGGCCATCGCGATTTTCAAAGTATCGCCACGGCCACAAAAATTAAACAATCCCGATGATCCTTGGCTGGTTGTGAAGTCCTCGGCAAGCCCTTCAAAAAGTTATTCGTGCAATTTTCTGTCGGACGAACTGGAACTGAGATATAGCATCGCGAAAAGTCGATTTTTCGAGGTGTCGCGATATCCATCGAAATTTGTCATATCGCATTCCGCTTAATTTAAATTCTTTCTCAAGCTCCAAGAGCCCATATCCAACGCAAATTTCTTGTACAACAAGAAAATCGTGGTTTCGTTCCAGATATTTCAAATTTTACTGACATTCCAGTAAGTAAATCGTTATTTTCCATTATTTGCATTTTTCTCCTAGAATTTTTGAGATATCGGCCAAAATAATGTCATAATCTTCATCAGCGACAAATTTCCCATTCAGTAATGACGCTACAAGGTCTATTCGAACAAAAAAAATGTTCACTCCCAGCAGAAGTGACATTCACTTTCCAAACTTTCCGGCACCGAGAAGCGCCAAACTTTGTTTCATCGAAAAAGACTTTATGTAATCTTGTTTCAGAATCGGAAATTTCCTGCTCAAAACAAATATTACATTTGTAATCCCGTCTTGTTTGAATTCGTCGGTCAAAACCTGAAAGAACTAAATTTTCACATTTTGTCGCTTTTTGCCAGATAAATTGTAACAAAACGAAAATAAAAAATGAATTACAAGAGACTAAAGTCACCTGTACTTCCTCGGGACAGACGTCGCAACATAAAACTCGATGGGACAATCGTCGACGAACAGCGTCCATGACAAGTCGATGCTGAAGAGGATAGTGAGGCGGTGGTATCGTGGATCCAGGATGAGGAAGCGGATAATCACAGACGGGACATCCCTCGCCGTAGCCGTAGGAAGATCCTTCTCGCTGGGAGGATTCCCATCTCTGTTCCGTGACGTTTTCGCAATACTTTCCCGAACAAGCTACGAACATAAAATATACAAAAAAAAAAAAACAATGCTCGATAAAACATTCACGAACATTTTTTTCCTCGTCCCGTAGGAAACACATGTAGCAACGAGATCCGGCCGTAACGCAGCAATTTCGTGGAAGAGATAAACACACGAAGGAGGTTTTAACTCGACGGGAGAGCTTTCGTTCTACCGTATGACTTTCTCGGAGATTCGAGCTTCGAAAGAACAGAGCGTATTCATCCGTGAAAGTTGCAGAGCCTCGTGTCATGTGTGCTGTCGGGTCTCTAAACATCCGTCCCGGGTAACAGCTGGCCTCTCGCCGGCACCCTCGCTAATCGCCGGAAATATAGTTACAAGTCAAATATACATCGTAGTGTAATTTTTGTCGAGCTTTCGTCGATGCCATGTACAACAACGTTTCATTGTTTCCGCTTTGCTTCTCGCCTCCTACTAATATTTTGTATTTTCAGATCACTTCCTTCTCCATTCCTCGGTGTCTTTTTTTCCATTTTCCATACAAGGCCCTACGTCGAAGTCTGAATATCTTTCAATTATAGATTTCCAAAATCATTCACCTTGCTCTGCAAATAATATTTCAATTTGTTAATATTTCGTCGATTTTTTTCAATCGATAATATCAGTTTTCTTAAATTCAATATTCAAGTGTTAAGAAAATTATTAATTATTACCAATAAAATATTGTTATCGATTATTGAAATTAATTATGCTATTAATATTATTATTATTAAAGATAATATCATATTAACGACAATAATTAATAATAATAATTAATAACAATAATTAATAATAATAATTCTTATTAATTATAATATAATAATATTAATGATAATATAATAATAATAGTCAATTAATATTATTATTATTAATTACAATAATTAATAATCAGTATAGTAATACTAATTTAATAATAAAATAATAATAATAATAATAATAATAATAATAATAATAATAATAGTAATAATAGTAGTTAATTAATATTATTATTATTAATTACAATAATTAATAATAAGTATAATAATACTAATTTAATAATAATTAATATAATAATAATTATAATAATAATGAATTACAATAAATAATAATTATTATTATTACACTTAATATGATATTATTAATCATAATGTAATAATAATCTGCAATAATAATAACAATAATAATAGTACTAAACAAAATAAATCTTCTCATAAAAAGTTATTTTTTATGCAATACTTTTGATGAAATGTAGAAGTTATCGAAGAGATTTATCGAAAAGATTATCGAAGATATATTTAAAAAAATATGTAAAACATAAAAAAAAGTATACCTTGATCGAGAAGCTCGTCGACGCACGGGGTGCATATGGGATGCAAGCACTCGAGGACTCTCGGTTCGGTCATACGTCCGCCGCATCTCGGACACCACAGATCGTCCTCGTCGAGAATCTCGTTCTCAGACTGTCGATGAATAATGGAATCGCGCAACGGATCCATCACGCTTCTACTCTCCGTATTAGTGTCGCAGAACGAGGACTCGTACGACGCCGGACGATACGTCGAGCTTCTCTGACTGTCCGGTACAATTGTCTGCTGTGGCTTGTTTCTCATCTCGTTTCTCTTATTCGTGCCGCTGTCATCAAGAATTATTCATTCACGGATTAAAACAAAAAGAAGCAAGCAAGTAACAGAAAGAAACATATCGAGAGAAAAAGAGAGAGAGAAAAATACGTGAGAAACGACACGAGCGAAGTTTGTGGGCAGAGGCTCACAAATGTTACATCTAATTTTAGAAAATTCACTCACTCACTCACTCACGAGACATGCGTAACTTTGCATAAGTAACGCGAGTCGGTCATTCCACGCTACGATGGAACTGTATGATTTATTATATTTTCCTATATCTATTTTATATCTGTGGGATATTTAATAAAACATCACACTTTTGTTTTCTTTACGACAGCGATTGTCGACGAGGTTATGTCAGGACAAGTGTTCTCGCGCGGGACGAGATATATGTTTACGTCGTTCACTTGTCATCAACGATCGTTTTTTTCCAGCGGCCATCTTGAATTTTTTGTAACGAGTGAAGTATGCCATGATTTTTGTTTAAACGTATTTTATCTTTATTTCGATTATTTCAATATCACAAGTTGTTGGATTTGGCACGAATACGTCGGCTGGATATAAAACGATTCTTGTTAATTATTCGACGTCGAGACGCTACCCTCGTCTGTTAATACGTGCACGAATAAAGGGATTCTATATATATATATATATATATATATATATATATATATATATATGTGTGCACTTTGAATAATGACCGTTAGGCCGTGCGCGTGACACTTTAGAGGTTAGAATTTCTTTAAGCTTATATATACATATGGAATTTTCGCAAAAGGCCCCTGTCCGGTTATTTCGCGAGGGTGCGAGACTCGAGGAATCCACGCGCGCAGTCCGTATACATCAAATCGCCAACGTCTCACGAGGCACACAAGCTTATTCAGGAATAGAATCTCCACTTTGCTATACGCTCAACGAGAGCGGACGTCCACCTCGCTCGAGCGCACACGCCCTTTACGAGAAATTCACAGGAGTTGGAGGGACACCGAACGCTCGACAAAAAAAAAACAGACGCGTTACTTGGCGTTCTATTCTACTTCTTAGTTCGTCACTGAACGCGTTGAAACGCGTTTCTGGACGTTGGATGAAGCACCACATAATTTCGTTATATCGTTGTGGTGTTTTTTTTTCTCGTGGAGAGTGGTTATTCTTGTTGAATTAATTGTTATAATACTATTATGATTATTATTGGCTAATTCGATTAGTACCTTTCGCTGTCGCTGCTGTTGACCGAAATGACATTCGTCGTTCCCCTCGACGAAACTGGAACTCTCCTACGATTTTTTCTCTTCCAACTCCCGAATATAAAAGTCTCCTTGTCATTGTTGTAGGTTCTGTTGCACATTTCGAACTGTTCGGTTTCCATCGACGGCTGCTCTACTCTGCCGCCGCAACACTTTGCCAACGACTCAATTCTGGCCGAATTTATTTTCAGAAGGTCGATCAGTTCGTTTGTACGTCTTTTCGGATACATATGAGACGCGCACTACTTCGTGGTTAACGCGACAATGTTTTTTTTTCTTTTTTGTAGTAACGTGAATTAATACAGCGCACGTTCACGAAAATACTTATTGGCTATAATCGTATTAGTTCCATTGTTTACCACTAGGTGATAATCTGGCGCATCTCACTTTTTGACGTTTGTAAACGTATTTACATACTCGAATGTTTTCATTGGACATTCCAGTATACTCGTGTTTCGATCGTTTTATTAAAATTTGTTTACAATATGGCGACACTGTTTACTTGTAATAATGATAATTCATAGATGACGATGAACGAATAACGTCTGAATCGCAGCACCGAGAATGCTAGAGTGTAGCTCGATCTCTTGTAAGGCGCTCTCTGCCGTCCTTTCACGATCCACAGATTGCTCGAATATCTCATCCACCTCCGCTACCCGCCAGCGAGTCGATTGTGCGTTGGTCGATCCAAATTTAGAATAATACTGCCAAACTCCATTCTAATACAGAATCGTTGGGCGTATACGAGTCTAGCGAGATTCCTAACACCGAGAACAGTAGAAAACTATTTTTTCGCGTCAAGAATGTCTCCAACGATGGAGTTATAAAAACAATGTCTCCTTTGCCGCCTTTTTTTCGCATTGCTTCATCGATGAGAACGTAATTGTATGGTTTATCTATGAGAATTATCGTATGGAAAAGAATACGTACAATTGCTTGTTAAACTTCATTACTATATCTTCGATCAATTAAAAAATAGGTACTGGATCTCGGTAACTAAATATAACAATAAATCAAATTACATGGGAATACCCACTTTCCCCCCTAAAACTTAGTTAAAAGTTTTTCAGAGATAAGAACAATAAACCATGATTGAACATGGCATTCATCGCTCAAATGAAGAAAAGTATCCTAGATAAATTAACTTTCTTTTTAATCAATTTATGACCCGGCTTTTACACCAGTCTACAAAAATTTACATATAAACTCACCAATGTTCCCCTCCACGAAAATCTTTAGTAAAAGGCGAAAGATTTATACGTTTGTTGAAGGGAAACCAGAGTACCGGTTGTATGTCACTGAGATGCTATATACCAGCTTGAAGACTATTTCGATATCGAGAAACACAGGGTCAAAAGCCACCTGGCGGTATCCGCTTGAACTGTATCACGTTGATGACATATATATGTCTAAATTTAAATGTTAGCATATACAAATGTAATCGTTAATTTCTAGATAGTAGTTACTCTACATGTCTGCAAAACGCGATATCGTATGAGTCTTAAAATCATCGCATCACTTATGTGAGAAGGAATATATTGATTTATGCGCATTCATAGATCAAAGTTTCTGCAGATAACTAGCAATAAAGTGATATCGGATAAAGCCAAGTGCTAACAATAGGTATTTTCCAATGTTATATAAACAGTAATAACAAAACTTTATGATGTTGCCTGATGTTTATTTGTAACTGATTTCCTGACGTAATTAAAAGTTCACTCGCTTTAGTAGCTCTACGACTACTCGTTCCCTAGGAGCGAAGCGCTGCAAGCGCTTGTGTAATAACACATAACCTATCCGGCAAAAAAATCAAGAAAGCCGACAACCTTTGTGTTTCCAACTGCATTTACAAAATTTTGTGTCATTATCGCATGAGAATTGCACCCGGAAATAAAATATTTCTGATTATAATGTTCTTTTAAGAACGTATTACTGTGAGTACTCACCGCATACAGTCTTGTAGCTCTTATGCTCTTATGTTCTTATGTTCTTATGTTCTTATGTTATGCTCTTATGTTAAAGCTCTTATGTTTACATCGTCGCACATCGTACACAGAATCTCGTGGATTATTGCGACGACAATGTCATTTTTTAAATTCTTATCGAGGAACAATATCGCATGGATATGTTCGCTACAGTTGCTAACCAATCCCGATAACGTCTAGATAGCGAAATAAATCAATCGACAGATAAAGAAATCGTGTTATGACTATATATACTGTCTCATTTGCAGCTTGGCTAGAAAATTCGTGATCATTATTTACTCGTGCTCCTATGTAATGGGAACTTTAACAATGCTCCGTCATTTGGTGAAACGCAGAGATAAAATTAATTTTCCTGTGACGTCGGTGATTTTACAATGCAACAATGCATATACAACAAAGGTAGGAGTAGATTGTAATTGGTTGTAAAATAAATACGTTTAATAGTTTAAAACATTTCATTCAAAGATTACACTTTTTTGCGTTTTGTACACAGAATGACGATAAGAAGGCAGAAGATAGAGAGTGGCTAGAGAGACCATATGTGCCTGAAAATCCAATGAGCAGGTCATGGAGGGTATTCAAACGTGATTTTATCATAATGAAGAAACGATTACTTTTCTGGAAAGATCACCAAACTAAATTTAAGGATGATGAATGGGCACCCGATCAGAGAATTTTTCCAGAACACGTAGATGTTCTTGTAATCGGTGGAGGGGCTATTGGTAGTTCAGTAGCTTATTGGTTGAAAGAGAGAGCCGATGACGGACTCAGAGTTGCTGTTGTGGAGCGTGACCCGACGGTACTAAAAAAAATTTATTTACTTATCTTTGCTCGCTATCAAGTATTTCTTAGAATGGTTAATATTGGGGAATTGAATAATTAATAAGATATTGATTCGAGGATAGTCGGAAAGAATGTAATTTGAAAGTAATGAGAGCATCTTATATAAAGTTTTATATTTATTTTGCTTTCAGTACAGGGCTGCTTCATCCGTATTATCAGCGGGTGGTTTGCGACAACAATTTTCTTTAGAGGAAAACATTGAAATGTCACTGTTTGGTTACGATTTCATACGAAATGCTGAAGAGCATCTTAGAATCGCTGGCGAGCCTCCGGTTGATGTGCAATTTCATCCTCATGGTTATTTATTTCTTGCGTCCGAGGCTGGAGCTGAGATACTGTCCAGAAATTCTAAACTACAAAATGAACTAGGAGCTAAAAACATTGTTTTAACAGCGGAGCAATTGAAACGAAAATTTCCCTGGCTGAATACAGATGGGATTGCAGCTGGTTGTCTGGGTCTAGAGAAAGAAGGATGGTTTGACCCATGGAGTCTGCTTTATGGATTGAAACGAAAATCCATGGCAATGGGTGTCGATTATGTTCAAGGCGAAGTTATGGGTTTCACTTGGGAAAACTGTTCTGAAATTATGATCGGTGACACGAACAAATCAGTTAATCAAAGAATTAGAAGTTGCATTGTGAGTTCCTTGCCAATGTATAATAACTTTAACATCATGGATAACAAAAACATTATCAAATATTGATTAATAATTTTCTTCCGTACATTACAAATTTTTAAGTAACCAGTTTGCTATTTTTCTTATAGATCAAGACGCCCTCCGGAGAGAAGAAATTTATTCAATTTGCGTTTGCCGTTATTGCAGCTGGTGCTCATAGCGCAGAAATCGCCGAAATGGCAAACATAGGAAAAGGAAAGGGTGTATTGAGCGTGCCATTGCCAGTTGTGCCAAGAAAACGATTTGTCTACTGTTTCCACGCACCCGACGGCCCTAACTTCAATACTCCATTCACGATCGATCCATCCAGCACGTACTTTAGGTACCACTAACAAAAATTTCATTAATCGTGCTTGGGCATACAGTCGCGACATCTATTTATATTCGATGACGTTCATACGTAAATCGATGCGATGTTTTTTCTTAGGAGAGAAGGTCTGGCTAATCACTACATAGCTGGCCGATCTCCGGACTACGAGGATGAGCCTGATTGCACCAATCTCGACGTAGACGATGAATTTTTCGATAAGCACGTTTGGCCTTACATTGCTAACCGTGTGAAAGCGTTTGAGAATCTCAAGGTTCGTTGCAATTTATTTGCGTTCATTGCATATCTGTTTCTCGTTAATGAAATTAATGGAAGGAACAAAACAACCCAATATAAATAAAAACGTCACACCTTCTGTTATAGGTGAAATCATCTTGGGCTGGATTCTACGAATACAATAATTTTGACGAAAATGGCATTGTTGGTCAACACCCGTATCATTCAAATATCATTTTCGCAACCGGTTTCAGTGGTCATGGAATTCAACAAGCCCCTGCGGTCGGTCGAGCGGTAATGGAGCTTATAATAGATTCCGATTTCACGAGCATCGATCTACAAAGATTAAGTTTCAACAGACTCATTAAACTGGAGCCAATAAGAGAAATTAATATCGTGTAGTAGAAATATGTTTTAATATTTCTGAATTCAAATTTTTTTTTCTCGAACGACAAATGTTCAAGGCGATCGTGAAATATAATTGAATGAGCATAATTCGTGGTGTAGAGCCATGAATAACATACCATCACGCTGTTCTTTGTACAAAATTGCGCTGCCACGCTGTGTATATATATTATTTATATATATATATATATATATATATATATATATATAGTGTAAGTATGTAAGTTTGGCGAAAATGTACTTCGTTACTTGAACTTTTACGTTTTGAACAAATAAAATCTGATTTGTTCGATCAGCCACGTTACTTGGCAACTTGATCCTTTGGGATATTCACAAAAGTACATCTCATGAACAGAATAAGAGAGGCAAAGAATGAAATCCTTGGACTATCCTTGACGTTCCCGTCGTTACTTGAATTGCTGTGGCGGCGGACCAAATATGCTACCGCTCTGTTTACTCGCCGTTCTCGATGGTGCAAAGCCAAGCATTTTTTGAATGTTCTGAAAATGAATGAAAAATTGACTATACTCAAAAAAGAATCTTAATTACTCCGACATAATTCTTTTCCATTCGCTTGTGAATTAATATTAATTAAAATATTTTTCCCATGATCTCACCTGTCTGATACTCATAGTGCAAAGTATGTAAAGAAATATGAATGAACATTCCGTGTAGTCATCCCCGGGAAGATTTCTGTGCGAAAGTCCTTGGATCCAGCTTATTGGAACAAATGGTAACCTTGCAACGATTCTTCCATCAAATATGCTGTTGAACATGCTTAGAAGGGCAGTAAAAGCAAAACCGATTGCAAACATCGATTTCATTTTAACCAATGATAAATCGCGATTGTTATTTTTCAGTCTCTCCTCCTCTCTTTCGATTTTCTTCTTTTGCTGTTTATCCAACGAATCGCCATGAGCTTCTTTACGTTTCTCCACTTTTGCATGACGAGGAAACAAGATTAATCAATTATTTCCTTCTCAGTGACGAAATCGGGAAAAGAGGTTAAGTTAGGTTCGAATACGTAAAAATGTAAAAAAGAAAACGAAACTTACACTTTTTGCTCTGACGCTCAACCTCGGCTTTCAATTTTTGATATTTCTCAGTTCTATAAACCATGAGCCACGTCAAACCTTTATGAAAAAAAAAAAAATTCACGCAACTATTATAAACTTTTTTTATGAAAGACGGAATCGCTGATGAACCATCTACGTGTCCATAAATTTTCTCATGAATGAAATTTAATTAATTCGACAATTAATCGTCCTTACCTTCACCTAGTAAAGCTGTACAAATACTTATAAATACTATCAAAATTGTATCCGCCCACATATTTACAAAAATTTATATCGATTTAAAAAAAACACAAAATCTTATGGGAATCGAGAGAAGTACATGCGGCGATGCGACAACGTCGACACACGGACTGCCCGTGACTGCGTGACTGCTGCGGAACTACATTTTACAGAAATATGAAATACCGGTTGAGTCTTTCACGATTATGCGCGACACAGCTGTTATTTCCAAATACAATTTTCGCAATTTTTGACATTTCGAGCATATAAAGTTTTATCTAACCTGTCTCTAACGGCGTGATAGAAGAAGACGTTACATATAATAATGTATGAATAACAATACGCCTTTTCTATTTATTCTTCGACATAACCTAAAAAACTGCGTTTGACAGTCGTATGTTCTTGACTGTAGAGACAATATTATATCAACATACAAATGCAATAATTAACCCAACGCTATGTTTGGTACAAAGAAGCACAGAATTGTTTTGCCAAGACCACAGCCACCTTTACCAGAACAAATTATCGAGGACCTCAGATGTGCGAGTAACGAAGATGTTGCATTCAATATTCTCAAAGACGGTACGCATTGATAATGATCTCACCATAAAAGATACAAATTATTTGATCACTCCATAAAATGTTTTATATACTTCCAGAAAAATCAAACGGCGATGATCTACATTTTCCTACGAATGCTAACGATCCTGCTAATGTCTACAAAAAAGTGAGAACCTATTTGCATGTAAACAAAAAATTGAAGATACTCCAAGAGACGCTTCATCAAAATGTTGACCTTCTCAAAGATGTCGACCAAGACATCATGAAGTTGGCACAAGAAATAAAAGGTCAGGCTAAAGATGCTCTGGTAGAATAAGGATAAATGAATATAGCATTTATTTCTTCAAAGTAATCATTAAGTACATTTTCCTGTGCTCTATTTGTATATTTTATATTAAACATACTGGGTGCAATTTTTATGTTGCAATTCCCTGTGATGAAAGAAAAAGTCAATCTCATATATATATATGTATTATATAATCTACGTAGTTTATAAATCAACACCAATTTGTAGTCAACTTTTTATATCACAACATTTGTCTCCTGAACATTTATACCTGACCATTTCCCATTCTTTACAGTTACTTCAATAAGAAGTAAATAAAAAAAACATTTTGAAAAAATCTGTAGCATGTAAATTGCTCAAGGTGAACGACCTCTCTGATAGAAAATTGTACATAGTCTCGGTCAATTTACACAAGAATGTATGATGTAAGAGCCTGAGGTGCTGGTGCGTATGGGAAAAAACGACAAATATATCAGAACTACAAATCTCCATTTGGACACAATTAACTGGCAAGAGAGTCTGAGAACCTAAGATTTTCTTTATCTAAAATCCGAAAATTGTAATTACGACATCATTCTGTAATTTCCACTCAACACATTTATCTTTACCATTATTACAAAGTCAACGAGTACATTTATCCATAAACGCAAAGTGTAAACATTCCCACGGCATATATAAATTCACGTTGTGCTAGCCTCAGCATCATTAAATCATTATTCGCAACAGTCTGCTCCTGCTGAATTGATAAATGTTGTAAAATCTTGAAAGGCACGTTTAAAAATACAGGACGCAGTTTTAAATCCATTTAAGGCACAATAGTTTGTTTCCACGAGTGACGACCTTTCAAATTCCACATTAATATTAACTGCTTTTGATATGAATTTATCTTCTTTTTAATATCCTCGTCTTAATATATATCGACTATCACGAACTAAAAATGAACATGAACTATAAAATGCAATATTATCGAAAAAGAAAAAACAATTAATCAAACCTATAATACTGTTCAAAGTAAAAGATTTCCATTTTGAACATAACCAAAGAATTGCCCCTCGAAATGGCAATACGAGAAATAATACAAGACAAGATTGAAAGTGCAATGGACAATTAACTTGTAAAATTGTAATAGTTGATTACATCGTTGGATCGTAACGAACTGCAGGATCGCTAAGATAAGCGCACCACGTGAAACCTGGTGGATAACCTGTAAAAAATGTGTGCAAGTTTCATGATTATTCTGAAGGTTAGACTCTCCATAAATAAAGTCCTCGTGTCAAGAGTTAATTTTATAGGTTAGTTTCGATTAACGATGGATTTCCGTTTAAATATTTATCCAATGATTGTGCCAGGGTGAAAAAGAAAGGAATGGAAACTTAGGTCCTTGGAATCCTCAAGATAATACTTACACATCGGGCAGTAATGAAGAATCTTAAGTGCTCAAAGCGTGTCTATGCGATAGCACCGAAATTTGTTCCACCTTTTGTCCAGCTGCGTGCGAGTATCATTGGATTTTGTTAGTAACATACGTTGAATATTTCAATCAGAAGTGGGAATTAATAATTTTGTTTTCTTTCGCGAGATTCTCTTAACCGTTTTTGTGCCGCTGTGAAAAACCATTTTGAGAATAAAATTAATCAATCATCAATTTAATAAATCTTCCAACAGAAATACATATGTGTATACATAAAAAATATATGTATTTTATATCTCGTACTATTATAACTTTGATAATCGATAATTGCTCATCGGACGCGATAACACTTTGTGCTCTTGCATTGAACAATCACTCTCTTTTATCAATAAATTGCGCTCCGCTCAATCTTATTATTATTCATCTTTCTGATTCAATGCAACAGTTGTGCTGTAAGTATTTCCTTGCTGATAAGTACACGGTTAAGTACGGTATAAAATTTATCCACTTATTAAACATATATAAATATATATATATATATATACTGTATATTTATATATTAATTTTGACATTGATTTTCAAAAATCAGTTTCAATGAAATTCTCAGTTTCATTTAGGACGGAGCGGATGATACGAAGAAAAGAAATATCATCGACGTATACAGACAACCAATACTTTCTTCTTCTCAACGAGGACAAACATTTTGTTTCGCTGGATAGAAAATCTCCTCGACAATGTTTAATGTAAGTATAAAAAAAAAGAAAGAAAACAATCAAACCTAATCTTACGAATTGAAAATACTTGTGGAATTCTTTTTTGTCGCTAGTGATGGATCATTGCGAATCGTTCAAAGATCAACGAATACATTTTTGCTATCACGGATTTATTAATGGGGTCCACAAATGATCCGGTCGTCCGCACTCAGTCGTAATTCTTTAAAAATTGTATACAGGTAAGTGTGTACTTTTGTTGTCTTTATCAATTAATTGTTCCCGGAATCAGTCGACCAAAGGATCACTCTCCCTCTCACATCTCTTTTTTTTCTTGGAATATTACAATACGTTCTTATTTCATTTGTGTTTTTAATTGCAAGCCAGTGCAACAGTCTCGTTAGAATTATTGCAAGTTTTGTAAAGTAAAGAAAGAGAACCAATTCCTCCAATTAAAACTCTGGATAGTAACATAGCGAGACAGCGATTCCACCACCAGAAATTATTTACGCTATTAGAAGACTCAGGGGGGAGGGCCAATATTAATAAACGTTTCAAGCTCTTTGCGCTAAACGCTGTACCAGAAATAAAGGCACGATAACAGACACGTAGACAATATATAACATTAAAAAGCAATAAAATATTTTTTGATTATCCAATATCTGAGTATTTACTCTATTTCACAGTTATAACTTCAACCATATGAAACTAATCCAAAGAAATAAAAACAAGAAAAATTGTCTATCATTTGTTTTTGTATCACTGGATTAAAAAAAAAATGAATAAAAACAAACGAACAAAAAGAAACAAGTAAAAATGCGATTTACGAGCTACAAGTTTTCTAACATTAACGAGTATCTTTAATTTTGTTGCCTAAAAGGACGTAAATCAGTGAAACCCTCGCGAGGTAGGAAAGCTGCATGGGACGATAATAGTGCGAAGATATGTTTTTTGCTTTCGTGCCGAAGAGTCGTTTTGTCTCCATGAAAACCACCGAGTTTACTTGAAGCCAAAATTCGGTGTGTTGAAAAATTTACGTATTGTTAACTTGCCTTTGGGCTTGTATTTGAGATGATCCTCGATATATTGACAAGGACAGCGGGCGGAGACGCAGTGACGCGGTGGAACCGATTGTCCCCCGATGCCTCTATTGCGCTCCTGTGAGTCTATAACTAGGTCGAGCCTGTGGCGTACGTAGTTACGCGCCCATCTTGACGCGTACCTCAGAAACAGCAACTCCGCCCGCTCCTGCCAACACACACCATCACCGTTCAACAAAATACAGAAAGAGACAGAGGAGATAGACTAATGAGGAAAGATGTTACAAGCGATTAAAGCATTTTTGTTAAAAAGAAGTGAAAGAGACTCGACTGGTACGGACGGACATTTTTGTTTAAGTTAGTTATTACAAGTACTAGAGGAAGCGATAAAGCAGTTTGTTACATTTCGACGGTCGCTGGCTTAACAAAGATGTAAGATTATCATCAACAAAAAGAAATAGAATGAAAGAACAGAAATGACCCCGTGGTCGTCACGCCTGACTCGTTTTTCTAACAATTCACTCACCGTTATTAAAACGTTATTAAAATATTGTATTAGCTGCACTAAGAAAAATATACTATGTATTTATATATTCTATATATATAGCAATGAGATTGCTTCTAAAATTAATTAACACGTCTACCGGCCTAAAAGCATTGTACGTCTGTATAAACGGCGCTATCACGTGGATAGTTTTGAGTTTAAGTACATTACACACTCCAAGAGTAATCCAACCTCTGGCTTGTCTTAATCTTTAAAGATTTGTTTGGAATGTTATAAATTGGAAGAAACGCGATAAAAAAAAAGTAACCCGCCAAGCCAATAAAATACTATCGTAAATCTGCCACGACAGAAGCATGTGATGTGTCGAATATTAAAAAACAAAAGAGAATGAAAAAAAAAGATATTTAAGTAAACTTTGCGCGTCGTGTTGTTATAAAATAAAACGTGAATCGGTAAAGAGCGACTTTCAGGCCGTCAGAAGCCACGGTCTCTGAGGAAGCTGCTCCATCTTGGACAAAAATCACGTCCCTGAACGCGAGGCTTATTGCGCAACCATTCCTCAATGTATTGACAGGGACAGAGCGAAGAAGCGAGGTGACGAGGACAGGATGGATTTCCACCCTCCTCGTCGACGGTCCAGTCCAAACGTCGTCGAAGATAGTCCTTGCCCCAGCGTTGTATATATCGGCATAATACTTGTTCGTTCTTACCCTATATATCGTTTTTTTAAATACTTTAAATCAATGCTTATAAAGATTGGTGGAACAAGGATTATCTTTGTTCCTCGATAGGAAAGAAGAAATTGCACTTGCCGAATGAAAAACAAGATTTTGAGAAAATTAACTAGCAGACGAAGAAAAGAAATATGGAATATTTGTATTAGGATAGGCGTTTACCTCTTTCCGAGATAATCTCGTGGTCGAACTGCCCTGAATTACGATATCGCTATCGTCAATGTCCATTCGCTGCTGCAACTCTTGCCTTCGTCGGGTTTCACTATTCTCATCACCGCCGAGAACTCTTCCTTCGCGCTCCTCATGTTCGATCACCTCCTGAAGTTTTTTCTGTTCACGACGATGGGAAAAGAAAGATTGAGATTACCCAATTTTGGAGAAAATAAGGAGAATATGATTTGTAGATCGCTATTTTTGTGCTTTTGAACTTACGATGCAATCCGTAGTATCGAAATATATAAAGCAGAGATTGACTTTGTGACATGATATTTTTCCTCTATCGTCCAGTCCGAGAATAATCTTGTGGCGCAGCAAGTGCTTGTTCACCTGGGCCATGCACTTTTCAAGATTATGATTGAGCTTTATCTTGATAAACATGCAAAGAAATATTGCAGCGGCATTGAGAATGAGCCACATTATACCAAGACCGAAGAGTACCAGGCCTGTAACGCCGGAGAAGAGAAGACCGAGGAGTATGACGAAGGCGGTGAATATCCATAGAACGAGAATTCTCTTGTAACAAACATTGTACATGTTGAATCGTACATCGTTCACGAGCAATTCCATTATGTGAACGTAATCTTCGACGGTCAGCTGTAAAATATTAAATTATTTAAATACATCCAAGAGCATTTCTATATAATGGAGAAAAACTTAATAACACTTACGGTCAGTCCTTGAGCCATGAGCTCCTCTGGTACAAGCTCTGGCCTGAACTTCGCAGGTGTTATCCATGGCCATCTTGTATTAACAGGCAAAAGTGTGACTATAGTGTCGCCATTGGCAAAACCCTGTCTAATGTTTCCTATCGGGGTTGATATGACGTTACTAACGTTGTTTCGACCATTGGACGTGTCTCTGAGATCGATAGTTTTGAGCGAAGCACTCTTTGGATCCGATACTCGTATATCAGAAGGCACGTTTATTTCCGGACTCTCGGACGACATTGAACGATTGAGTCCGGATCTGTCAAGATTTATTTGGACGGATTCCGTGGCTATCACAGCGCCGCTGTACTCGTTTACATTCTTACTCTTACTGTCTGTCTTCTCCGCAGATTTGGCAATTTTGTCAACGCTCACGGTTACCGAGTCTGGCTTTATTATGGCAGGTGTCGCGACATTTTCTCGTCGCGTCGCGTTATTCTCAACCTCCGTCTCATTTCTCTCCAACGAATTTGAGGATTTAGCTGGCTGCGTGTCTTCCTCAAATTGGACCCAATTTTTAGCCTTTGCCGCTATCTCAGTAGCTCTTGGAATAACAGCATTGTCCGTAGTATCGACAGGCTGTATCGTAGTTGGGGAACTCATCTTTGGCTCGCTCGATAGCTCCTACCGTAGATATCTTTCCTTTCAGATTTTCTTTTCGTTGCGATATCACACACTCCTCTTTGCCATTGAATGTTTTGTCATGCTTGTTCCTGGAACATGTAATAACCATTGAAACAAAAAAATCTCTCAAAAACAAACAAACAAAGTATGTTAATCTGCTGAAATAAATAAGGTTTGTTTTACAATCCGATATAATCTCTGGCTGCTAAAATAACCAACGTATTTGCGTGTTGCAATGAAAACAGGGAGTGCCCCTCTTCACCAGGCTCGAATTGTCCAGCTACAAACATATTCGTACGTGTGTTCAGGCCAAATAAATGAGAGCACAGTGCCGTTTGTACTGAATAAATATAGTCGCGACATCGAGAGAGAGTGAAAGAGACAGAGAAAGATACGCATATAGATTATTAATATCGAATCGCGAATATGGTAATTTGCCTGATTAAATATAATCAGCAAGCGTTCAAAGCGGCTGTACATAATCATTGAAATACGTCAAATTTCGATCAGGTGCAGATAGATGCTTCGACAAATTTCCAAAATAAATACAAATCAAGTAAAAAAAAGGGAGGCAACCTGTGAATGAGACCTTTCGTACCGGTAGATCCACGAGCAATCGATTCTGGTTCGACGAGGCCATCGGTATTCGTGATCTTCTCATTCAAAACTTCGACGAAGAAAATAACGGACGTACGCAGGTTTAACAATAAGTTGAAAGACACACAAGTTGTATACGAAATATCAAAGTTACCTGGTTTGCGTCGCGGTGTCTCATGATCGCCAACGGTGAACGGCGCACACTGTCGCTTCACGACACGACTCTCGCACACACGATAACCTCGACTCACAGGCAAAAAGATTTACGTTGTATTGGCTCTCTCGCTGCGTGTTTCCTGCGGTGTAGCATAGTCGAGTATACAATACATGCATACACACTAAACGAATTGGAGGTATGCGCACAGGGGGAGTTCCCCCTCTCCTGTCTATCTCTCTCTTTCTCTCCTACGGCAGGGAGAAGCAGCATAGGAAATCAGGCTCTTCGACCGCTCCTGATGCTTATATACCTGCGCGTTTACAGATAGGAGTGAAATACACGTAATCATTACATATGTTGCTAGATTGTCAAATATTTAAACACTTGACGTTCTAATATTGAGAGAAGCTCGAAAAATTGTAATAAAAAGGACATGGAATTTGTCGGCGTCATTCCTACTAGCAGGAATTTTGCTCTCGCCCTCCTGAGAAACTTGTAGCGGTTTATATATATATATATATATATCTATATATATAGATGTATATGTATATATAAAGTAGGTGTTCGTACATGCAGAACTCAAAAAAAAACTTTCACCCGAATTCCCGTGCTCATTTCCATGCTATGGCATTCTTCCGATGGAATGGTGGAAGCGAATGGCTACAGGGTACTTTTCATTTTTTTCAGCAATAGAGGATCGGTTTCGACCCTGAATAATCGTAATGATATGTACACTAACGTATACGCGTGCAAAATATACACCACACGATTTTTATGTAATCGAAACGCCCCCTCTCTCACTACCTGCGATGTTCTTACGAATGCCAAGGTCATTAGTCGTTAGATGAGATACAAACATAACCTCCGAAAAAAAGAAAACATCGTATATGTCACCGTCTTTCTTTTAAAATCGAATAGTAACGATCGAAAAACGTGGGAGTGATTAATTAATCGACATTCTAACATTGTGCAATACCCGACAAGCGGGTCTTATAATATTTTCTTAGATATCGAGTGGGTAGAATTGCGACGACTAAAAAAACGCTCGCGAGGTTTCTCAAATGGAAAATTTAATGTGGAAAAGTGCCAAGATTTGTTGATATCGATAATAATTTTTAATGATATTGATAAATAATTTTTATTAGTTATTATCAGAGCATGAACTACTTTTCGAAAATCGTTGGAAGATCGTGGAAAGCTCTGCGGAATGGGGCTCATTTTGGTGGTGCGACTCTGAAAATTGAGAGATTACACTGCGCTACCTGGAATAATCCTGCAAGGTTTTTGCAACAAATAGAATCACATAAATCTAAAGGAAACAATGAAAATCACAAATCATTCCAAAATGGACAATCGCACTACTGGTTACCAGCGGGTGGAGTGCTTCTCAGTCTCTTCAATTGGGGCGAGAAGGAGGAAGAGAAAGTTCCAGAGCTCACAATGTCCATAAAAAGATCGATCTGGCTTATACAGGTAATATCATTGAAAATCTTTTCAGACCGAGTATACCTGTTTTTTTAATTTTTCAGAAGGAAGAATATAAAAAAGCGGAACAAATGCTGCATGTGGCTTTAAGACAGGCACAAGGGCTCCAACATTATGAAGGAATTACATATGTCTATGATGTTATGGCTAATTTGGCTTTCGAAGTTAAGGATTATAAAAAAGCAGAAGTTCTCTTTGTATCTGTGATGCAAAGATTGATTGCATCTGGAACACCGCAAGACGACATAAAGATTGTTCATATAAGCCTGAAAATGGCAAAAGTATTTCAGCACATGGGAGACCTTAGGTAAGATATCTACCAATATCTTTTTTTTAAGCCTATCTATACAGTACAACTTACATTATTTACCCTGCTGCTATTTATGATTCTTATCGCAGAAGCGAAACAGCTTATCTGTGAGACATTGCGTACCAAGGACGTGTAGTTGCTCAAAATTATATAGAAATTTAAGATTTTATTTACATTTGCCTTGATATTCGTGACTTAATGATTTTTGACGCATGTACTTCCTTTCTCGTGTCGTTTATAATATCCGTTGGTGTAGCAAGGCCGAGGATGGTTATGAGTTTTGCCTAACCAATCTTCAAGAACATGTGAAGAAAGACCCGGACAATGAGGATGTACTGGTACTTTGGGCCATGACCCTCGATTGGTATGCGAGGATGCTTCTAACACAATCGAAGTACGCTCGTGCATTAAATTATATCGAGCAAGCTTATCATCTATGCCTAAGAGTTCACGGCAGGGAGCACGAGCAAACTGTTGTTTTGTTGAACGATCTTGGTACGATAAACTGCTTGACCGGCGAGCACGATCGAGCGATCAATTATCTCCAGAGTGCTGCGGAAATAGGTAAGAAAACGTACGATTAAGCACGTCCAAATTTTACAATAAAAACCAAAAAAGTAAATAATTTTTTATTTCGCGCAACCGTAGGGGAAAAATTGCCTGACATGGTTGAGCTTGGTTCGATTCATGTAAACTTGGGAAGCGTCTATATCCACAAAGGACTCTACGAAGAGGCGAGAAAATCATGCGAGACAGGACGAAAAATTGCTATAAAGAGACAAAATGAAGAGTGTGTCGAAGAGGCGAACAATTGTCTCGATTCAGTCAAGAAGTTTTTGACTTCGTAGTTTTAACGAAATAATTAGTCAATTCTAAATTTATTGGAAATATTAATTCACTCTTTATTCGTAGTTTTGTTTCTTTGTATCCTTTCTTATTTATACATCCTACATTTTTATTCTCACTCGAATATGCACATAACGAAAACTTATATCTCTAGTCAGGATTCATCATGATTAATGATTTATACATTTTGCGATTTAAATTATTTTTAGCTCTATGAAAGTTATTGATCACACACAACCTGCGAAAATAAGAATAGGATGGTGCTTCAACAATAGATCTGAAAGTCGAAGATTCTAGGATTTAAATTGCGAAGAAATGAAAGTGATCAGGGCTTTGTATAATTCTATCAGAATCTCCGATGTACAGGGAATGACAACTGACCAAGGTTACGAAATATGCAAAAATTTATTATGTACACGTTTCGGGAATGGACAGAAAAATAGTCTGAAAAACGCTAACAAAAATGAACTCGAGCTGTCTCGAGGGAAGTAAGTAACAGTGATACTATTCGTTGCGGGAATTATTTTCGTTGGGTTATGTTGTTACAAAAATTATCATTTTCTGTGAATTTCTGCGTATAGTACATTTAGCAAAAGAAAAAAAAATTGTCGAGTACGCACTGATAATAAGATCGTAAATTAGACGAGATCACTGAGAGTGGAACGACTGGTATCAAATATTCTCGACGAGTTCATGCTCACGATTGAAGGTAAACAAACGTTAAATGAACTAGTAAATTGCTTCATTCATACTGTGCTATAAGCACCATCATGTAAACACCAAGAAGCAACGCGATTATTTCTTTCACCGATTGCCAGAATTTCGTGTCGGTCAAGAGTTCAGGGATCACTGATACTGTGGCAATGTAAATAAAGCCACCTGCTGTGAATGGAAGAATCCATGAAGTTGCGAGATCACCTGAAAATAAATAATTTAAAGAAACGATAAATATTTTTTGACTCCCATTAAGAGATTATTTTTTTTGCTGAACATAAAAAATTTTGTTTACCCATTCCTTCTGCTAGAAAAGATACATAAGTTCCACACATTGCGCCAACAGCTGTTCCTAGTTGCAGAAACATTGCCTGAAAATTTAACAACAATTGAGTCTTTTAATTAATAGGTTATATTTCATTCTTATATAGATCACGCTTCTGCACAGTTGCAATATTATTATAACACCGGGAAAGATCTGAGTAGTAATTACGGAAACAAAAAGAATCTTACTTTTTTTTTACTGCAACCGCTCTGTATGAGAATGGCAAAATCACCAATTTCATGAGGCACCTCATGCAGCAAAATCGTGAACGTCGTGATATAGCCGACGTTTTTCCCTGCTAAATAACTAGCTCCTATAGCCAAACCATCTGTAAAATTGTGCAGAAAGTCAGCTGCAAGGTTTAGGTACCCTGCAATCTTGATGTCAGTCTTCGCAACTTTGGCATCGTCAGCTTTGTCCTTTGGTTTTCCAGTATCCTTCTTTTCTTTGACCACCTTCAGGTTCTCACCGCCGTGCGAGTGTGAATGTGCATCATCTCCTTTGATCAATCTCACAGCTTTCTCGACCACGAGGAAAGTTATTATGCCAAGAAGGACGCAGAGCCCAATGGACATATCATGACTATGGTCATGAGGTTCATGGGAATCGTGCAAATGAGAATGACCTTCGGCACTGCTGTGGGAGTGAGGTTCAAGGGCGTGAGGAATGAGATGAAGAAACGCGTCACCGAGAAGACCACCGGATGCAAAACTCAGCAATATCTTCAGCAAAGGCTGACGCTGTTTGCTGTTGTCGAGAGGAATGAAGAAGAGAAGGACAAATGGAGCTGCGGATATGAGAAGGGTCGAGCCCATGGCTAAGTACATCATGTTTTGTCTGTACTCAAGGTCGATATTTGGTTTTGTACCAACTTGCTCGTGATGGTGCTGATCAGCATGATGATGATGGTGACGATCGTCGTGATGATGATCGTGATGATGTCCATCGTGCGAGTGAGCGGCATGTCCGTGACTTGGTGGTTTGAAATTCTCATTAGCGTCCCGAGAATACTTAAAACTCGCTGGTTCGTCATGACTGTGCCCGTGAGTCTGACAAGGCACCGGAAAATCAAGAAGTATGAGTACAACGAAAACGGCGAGTGCAACGTTCGCGATAAACGTCCGGCTCGTCCACGAATTGGACTCGAGTAACCTCGTCATTCTGTCGTTTTTTAGGCCTTTCGCAAGGCCTGAGAAACTTTAAACGTTTACGACGTTGTCGATTGCCGCTGGATCAACATACGGCACAGGTTTTGTACGCGAAAGAAATTTGTCAAAGTTTATCAACGAAGCCACGTCAGACAGCGCTCTGTGATACGTCGATAGAGATGAAGACTGGTGGAGACTGGCACTGCAAGCTACAAGTAGCAAGAGCGTTAACTGTACGAGTCGTATTCGTGGATGGGATTATAAGAGCAACGTCTCGGAAAAGTTTAGAAAATACCACGTCTCAATCCTCGGCATTTTTTATTGACTCAGATGCATCGACGGAGTTTGGCGAGACAACGGAGATGCATTTGTATATTAACAAACAAACATTCGGAGAAATGTAATCATTAATATTTATATTATTCATCCAACTGTTGTTTCAAATCGGCAGAATTCCGGGTCTACCAATCTCATAAACTATGCACACTTACGCTAGTTATTTTGTGTTAAAAACAGAGGTTAGGAGCAGATTAGTAACGCTCGACAAAAGTTGAAACCTCGAGAATTCGTTGTACGACATCTAAGCGGCCAACGGGTGAACTTTTTTGTACCCACGTTAAGTTGGCCGCAAGTGCCGCAATTTAGCGTAGTCGAATATATAGCGATTGCCGTGGCGATTCAAACGACATGGACATTGAGAAATTTTCCATTTTAGGCAGTTGATGAGATTAGATTGTTTAAAATAAATAGGTTTTTAGCGTCCATAAACGATACGGTAAGTAATAACTAATCCCAATTACTCGGGAATAGGAAGTGTCGTCGATTACATTTAGGGAGACTGGTATTCTTACGATAGATACTGTTGTCTTCAGCGCCACTCGCGGCCAATAACGGAAATGCTACTCTCCACAAATTCCACAGTTGGTCTCCTCTTCTTTAGGCTCCATGGTTGCTGATCTTTTCCGTGCTTAAAAATTACTAACGTGGGATTCTTTGAGGCCTATAGGATGTTTTGAGTTCTGCGATTACTACACTGCGGCGCTGCGGTCGCCATTCGAATTATCGTTCAAACAAACTCATCCGGTAAATTTTACAGCGAACACAATTGACAACGCGAGAAAACGGTCTTCTCTTCTTTCAAAACGGTTTACATGTGTTTGTAGTTTTTACGCAGAAGTTACCGCATGCATGAATCTTAGGGATCGGGAGGAAAATATACGGTATGACGAGAGTCATGTATACGACGATTGATTCTGTAAATTTAACGCTTTGACTTGCACCTGCAACGAGCTTCACCGCTGCTCTTGACGCTTTGTTTGGCTACCCGGCAGTCACCACTCGTAATTCCAACGTTTTTCAACGTCATTCCTCACCAATTGTCGAGGTACTTAATCTTCCTCTTTGCACATTAAAAACTAGTCTGAACATATTGTCATTCATATATTTCATGCACCCTGTTGCTCACAGTGACGGACGTCACATAACTCATAAGGTTATCATTCGCCTTTTGTGGACTGCGCTGCATTCCATGCATGGTTTTTCAACACCAAAATAGTTGTCTAAGGGCTTTGCTGGAATGTCGGGACATAGCACGACGCACGGCAATGCGCACAGATCCTGTAATGCTATATTTTCAAGTTCGCCCATTACCTTCAACAAAGAAAATCGTCCGCCTGAAAAATCGTGAGTCGTAATCTTCCATTGCTTCTTCGTGCCAATCCGCTGCAGTTTTTCGCACGACCTTCTCAAATGTGTAAAAAGACTATTTGATGCTTTTGTGTCAGAGTTTGTTTAACGAAGTATAAATTTAAATATACATTCTAGGATTCACGCCAGTTACTCGGACTTATTGCGCAATGAAGGGAATAAAAATCATCAAAGAAATCCCAGAGGAGCACAGTCTAATTGGTTCGAGCACAGTGACAATGTAGAACCAAGAATAATGAGTTCGAAAAGTAACGAAGTACGTAGTCCTATGACAAGGTCAAAGTCGGTCAGCACACTGCACAGAGACAATTCGTCTCTATCTTCCAAATCGAATGAGAAGGAGCCAAAAACACCTTCGAGATCTGCTTCAAAAAGTTCTCTGACAATGGACAAGACTCCTGTCACACATTTCTGTACTCCTAGAGGAACAAGCCGACAAAATGGAACTTCGAGAACCCCCATGAAAAGATACTTCAGCGATCATGTACTTTCTCAAGCTACGCCGGAATGTTTCAGCAGTGTACAAATGGAAACTCCTAGAGGAAAACAAGATATTGCAGCATTAGAGGAACAAACTGTGTGTGAGGGCGAAAACAGCAATCTCACTGTAGGTGTCAGAGTGAGGCCTCTAAGTTTTAAGTGAGTCCATGGAAATATCTTAGCTCGCATAGAAACAAAGTTTATACGACATATGTAAAAAAAATAGCTTTGATAAATACTCAATATATTTTCGATCATTTCTTTCTTCACAGAGAACTGAACGACCCAAAGATCGCCATGATAGTCGAGGTCAAGGGTCAAAATATCACAGTTAACTGTGAATCTTCGCAACATAGATTTGTATACGATCACTGTTTCGTTTCTCACCCGGATCCGGAAACTCCCGGTCACACAAATCAGGAAGCAGTTTTCGAGACGATGGTTTTGCCTCTGGTGCAAAATGCTTTCGAGGGCTACAACGTCTGTCTTTTTGCTTACGGACAAACTGGCTCTGGAAAAAGTCACAGCATGATGGGTACTGAGTGTTCTCGAACCAGTGCAAACAAGCTGAATCCCGAAGCTGGAATCATACCACGTTTTTGTCACGAAATATTTTCCCGTTCGGCGAAAAATCGCGACTCCACGACCAGCGTGGAGATCAGCTATTTCGAGATATACAACGAAAAGATTCACGATCTTCTCGCCGCTAATTCATCAACGAGTGCTAAGCGTGCACCACTGAAAGTTCGAGAACATCCAATTTTTGGACCTTACGTCGTTGATCTCAGTCTACACACCGTTCAGAGCTACGAGGATCTTCAAACTTGGCTTCAAGTTGGCCATTCGCAGAGAGCCACCGCTGCAACAGGGATGAATGAGAAGAGTTCGAGATCTCACAGCATCTTCACTATAATATTAACTCAGACACCGAAAGGTGGTTCGAATGAAAGAAAAACTGCCGAACCGAGTCGACGAAGCAAGATCAATCTTGTTGATCTTGCGGGGAGCGAGAGATTGAGCCAAACTTGTGCAAGTGGGGATCGTTTGAGGGTAAGCGAGAAAAAGATATTACATTTTTTAATGAATATTTATTTATATCGTTACATAAGAATATCAAAACATAATTTGTCTTTTAAATATCCTACAACTACTTCTTTCTTTATTCTTCTCTGGATAATATTTTGTCAGTGACGATCATATTCGCACAATATTTTCGCCTTAAATAACATAGTATTTTTTATTTTTCTATAGGAAGGAGTTTCTATCAACAAGTCACTACTCATTCTCGGTAAGGTGATCGCTTCGCTCGCCGAGAGCACGCACAACAGAAAACGAGGTTTTGTGCCCTATCGGGAATCCGTGCTCACCTGGCTGCTGAAGGTAAGTAACATTTAAAAAGGAAATTACGTTGTTTGTCAAGGTCCTCGATAAACAATAACGAATAATTTAATCAATCGACAATTAGGTACAAAAAAGAACACTTATTAACATTAGAGCTATCGAATTTGATTCCATCCGACAATAACAATACTGTTTGCATCTCTCTGAGACAAAGAGATTTGCTTTATCTCTGATATCTCATGGAGGCCATTCCCATTATCTGCAATTGCGCCGTACATCGATTCCCTGGATGACTCGGTAACAATCACGTTTTTGCAAGAAGAAATTTTAACGCAAGAAAACTTTATCATTTTTTTCTTCTATTTCAGTGCATCATATCCGTGAAGTAATTGAACATGGGTGCTCGTAGGTAGAATCGTCTCGCCGCACATTTGCAATTCTCGCCGCACTTTTTGCAACGTTCGCCGCATCGACAACTGCCCTTCACGTTCTTCTTGGGCTCGTCGGTATCTGAAAGAGGATTATAGAACGGATGAGCTTACTGCGATCATACGTTCCTCTTTTCACGAATTGTCTTTGCAAAGCGATTAGTTGACGAAGGCTGGATCGTACAGAATTGTCGTACGGATAAAATAGTAGATCGTACAGAATTTATAGTGCTTACCAGGCTTAACTTGCGTCTCGTTCTTCATCTTCAATGACTTCCAAACCATTTTTCTCGATCGAACTATCTCGAAGCTTCTAGAAGTTGATTATCGCGCTAGGCGGTTTTCCTCCACTCGGATTTAGCTTTGGTCCTGCGATTGGTGCGGTTAGAAGTTGAACTTGCTTAGAGTCGGAGGTTGCGCGCCGTCGGTTTTATAGACTTTTGCGCCCAGCACGCAACAAGTTGCACACGGCACCACACCGCTTTCTTTCACCCGGCTCTCTACTAACGCAATTCTCGCAACGATCAACTGAAATTGTTGGATTTCCTTATTTCTTTTTATTTTTATATTCTTCGTCGACAGTTTTGCACGAATGAAAATGTTATTAGTTCGTAGAACTGATAACTTTGTCGATGTAATAGAATTAAGTTCTTTCTTTTTGTTTTATATTCGAATATTGATCGTTCGAGTGTTGAGATGTTACAAACTCGTCGAACGAGATTTCGCGCCGTGTGCAAAAGGAGACAGGCGCGCCGATAATGTAGTGCCGTGTGCAAATTAAGTTTTTGCCACGACGCATCCCTTTCTAGAAAATTGTCGAGGATTCTTAACCTATTTTGAATATTTTCTTTGCGATTTTTCAACGCAATTAAAAAGAATTAATTGCAATAGAGTTGGAAAATGATTATTTTATCATTTATTTAAAGCAGGACAATATTGTAACGGTTAAGGAAATAAGATTCTTTTTATAAATTTTTTTAATTCACTTAATCGTTTCTTTTTGAGCTCGATTAAAGATATGCTATCTCACGTACATTAAAGAAGATTCAAGTAAATTTTTATTGAGAAGAAAACAATAGTTGAAGTGCAATAAATTTTTCTTGAAACTACGTTTTTTAAATTAGTGTGGGCGATAACTTGAGTAATAATAATCAGATATTGAAAATTTTTGCATCATATTTTTTATAATTGTAATAGCTATCATTGATCGTAGATTTTGTTTTAATTTAGGAGTTTTTAAGGCATCTTCAATGAAAATATTTCAGGTGAAGATAACACTTTTTATTTCAAACGTGGCCATATTTAAAAAAACAAACAATATCAAGAACGACTATGCTTAAAGATAGCTATTACAATTACAAACAATTTCGTCTAAAAATTTTACATATACAATTGTTATTACTCGACTTACCGTCCTCACCGATTCGAAGAATGTGGTTTCCAGACAAATTTATTGTTCTTAACAACTATTG